>JAHWXV010305017.1:0-17032 GCA_024586415.1 Phrixothrix hirtus | reverse complement strand
ACGTTATCGCACAGATGTTCCGACAGCACGAAGCAAGACTTAAAATATAGAATTGAAAATAACATAGGATTTGCAAAAAGATCAATTTAAGGTGTTCGTGAACTTGATTACCCTAATTTGAATTAAATGTGAATCGTCTATTAAGTTGAAAAATTCTAAGAAAATAAGTATTAATAATTGAATTAATTAAACCGGACGTCGGACGTCACTGCAGTAATGAGGGACTATGCTTTTAATAAATCATAAACAAATGTTTAAATTTGCATGTAATTAATTAAATTTAGTTCGACCAAGAACGCTTTTACATAAATTATACATATAGAAATATATCAAAGTAACTATTGAAAGTACTCAAGCAAATTAATATTAAAGGGGCCGTGAACGTATTCACGCGGTCATTTCGATCGCCGCCGAGAGACTTAGCTGCGCTCGCCCTAAGAACAAATCGTTGCATTCAGGAACCCATCTGCTATTTAAAAACAATTAATTTCCATTTCAAAATTACTAACAAGATATTTATAGGCTAAATCAAATAATTATAAAGGGTAATTGTAGCTAATATTACTGTAATATAAAGTAAACTGTAGTAAATAAATATCAGGGCTCAAAGCGACAATTCACAGGTCCCAAAACGTAACGAGCCTTCGCCATCTTCGGCAGATGCCAGAAAAAAAAGACAAGGTAAACTGCTCTGGATGGTAAAAGTTTTCAGAGAAAGAAACGGATTTTGTGGTTAAGAAGTCAAAATAATCACCTCGAGGTTGCGGAATGACCGTTTCTTCGCGAAACCGCTGGTCGCCATACTAGCGCCGCAGAAAGGTAGAACAAAGGGCGGATCTGGTATGAAGAAACAACAGGCCGACCAAGGCGAAAGGAACCCTCTAAAGCGTAACCTCGGGCTCATCCAGAAGCAGTCGGCGATGTTACAAACATACCGTCGAAATCGCAAACTTAACGGGCATTTTAAATCCCATACTTAAAACACTAGAAATAAATAAAGAAAGAAAAATCAATTAACCAACCTTGTAAATAACCAAGGGATGCCTACTCACCCTAACAAAAATGTAGGTGTTTTATCCAAAGAACAATAATGAGCCAAAAATAACGCCGAAACTAGACGGAGCGAAAACAACAGCGTGTGTATTCACAACGAACTAACACATAATACGTGACGGTACGGTATAGAAACAGATAACGACGTTCGCGAATACAAATTACAAAAGATGGAGTTAGGGAACCCAAAGCGCTTCGGGAAATTAAAAACGCGAAAGCAGATGTAATCTGCAAAAATTAATCGGTCTTAAAAAGGGACCGTTAAACGTCATCATAGTATTTTTTTAAATAGAACACCCTATATATTTTTCCACTTTTGAATTCTACTTGAAAAAAGAATTCAAAAATGTGTCATTTGTATGATCTAAAGTTGCTAACTTGAGAGCAATTAAATTTAGAAATTTGAGTAAAATTTGGTAGCATGTTAAAATTAATAATAAGCATCAATAATTTCTTTTAATTATTAATTAAACAATGTTGTAAACTATTATATTAAATATTCAAATTGCAGTCCTCTCTCTGTTTGACAGTAACCTAAACGATAAGTAAACCCTTGTTGAACTTTATTAATGGTTTTCTGTGGAATGTTATTTACCTGTGTTGTGATTTTGTGCCCTAGTTCGTCAATATTATTGGGGTTGCTTCTATAAACTACATTCTTTTAAGTGTCCCCAGAGATAAAAATCTAAAGAAGTGAGAGATTGTAATCTCGGTGGCCAATAAACGTGTCCACGTCTACTAATCCACCTTTGCGGGAAAACTTGATCAAGATATCTTTGGAAACCTGTTCAAAAGTGATGTGGCGCACCGTCCTGTTGATACCATAAACTTTAGTCAGAATTTCCTGGATTATTTCTACTGGGAAATAAATTTGTTAAGGTTGAAATAAGATAACTCAATAGAAAGTTTAAATATGTTGGTCCATTTACATTGCCATCAAAAGAATTGGGTAAAATGATTTTGTTTCTAACAATTCTTTGTAAGCGCGTCTTAAGTTTTGACAAACAATTATTTAGAGGCACCCGGTATATAGAAATGTATGCATATTTTTGAGCATATTGGGTAATATCTGCTCAACATTTCAATGATAAAAACAATAAGATTAAATATTCAAAATTATTGTTAATTCAATTAAATATAAGGGATTTTCATATAATCCAATGTAATAAGGGTATTTTAAAAACTATTATGTCAGCAAAGGCAATAACCTTCGAGGCGCGAGTTTTTCTAAAAATAGTTACTGACCATTTCCGCTTTCCCCTCGTGTTCCAAAAGAAGTGCTTCTGAGTTAGAGCTAGAACTTGGCAAAGTAAGCAACGCTTCCTTGGTTGTGTCGCTGAATACATGCGTACTTTAAAAGGTAAGATGTCAAGGTTCAATTTGAATTCCAGAACAGTAGATTTATCCAGTTTAAGTTTCGTAATTGTCCAAATTTTTGGGAGATTGACGTCCATAGGCGGATTGTGCAGTACAAGAAAGATACGAGATAATATAGAACCAGAGACGGCACTGTTCCCTACATCTTTGGGAGATTTAGAGTCCACGGATCAAATGTAAGTGATGTTCTCCTACTTTGAGTAGAAAACCCCCTTTTATAAACCCCGCTGGAACTAGTATTTCTGTCAAGTTCAAAATATAGATTTGAGATAATTTTTGTAAATAGTATACCGAGTTTTAGTAAGTTTAATTATTTAGTTAGATAAAGGCTACAATTTAGAGGCCAAATATATTGTTCAATTGAGAGTAATTATAAACATTAGAAATGCAGAGGTCCCCTAATTTAGTTATAGTTAATTATGTTTTGATTTATCGTTACATACATATACAGGGTGTAGCGGATAATATTTACACCACACGATTCTGCATTAAAAACTGAACAAAAAACTCTAATAGTAATTTGTTGTTAACTGATCCTGTGACGAGGTATTGGAGTTCCTAAGTTATTTTCTGATTTGCTTGTAGCTTTGCTGGTCGTGGTAAACACGTGCGTTATTTACAGTTTAGCCTGTGACAATAGCACTATAAATCCTTTGCTTGTCATTTACCTAAGTGTCGACGTGCTTTCTATACGCGTTCTTAATGTATATGTGCTTCATGTTTCCATATTTGGGTTTATTTTTTATTTGTGATGAAAACATAAGAAGCCACACCAACTTTCTGTTAGTTTTGAAGTGATTATGGAAGGCGGAAACGGATAAGTATTCTGTTGGTATAATTATTAATAATATACAGGGTGGTCAATCCTAGCATCAGCCTCTAGATAGTTCATCCCAGAAAATTGTACACTAAACTTTGGGTGCAATGTCAAATTAAACTAAAGTTACTTATCAACGATTCACGTGAATTTTAGTATACAGGGTGCATCAAAAGTATCAGAATTTTCTGGTTAAAAACAGTTCTGGGTCAGTAAACTACAAAAAGGGGCTTCACTCCCAATTATATAATGAGGATAACACACCACAATATACAGGAGCCGTCAGAATTAGTGAGCACTTTGAGTTTAGCATATCTTCTCTTTCAGTTGAAGCCGTTATCTGCAGTATCATTAGAGTATCTGTCTCCACTCCAAAGGTAGGGCTTAATATCTTGACATACAGGATGTTTCTCTGAACATTACCTAGTAGCAGAATTGACTTTAGCACAGTGGCGCTCACCTTATACCGGTTTTGTCTTGACCTAACAGTGTTTAGCCTCGCAAGTATCGATGAACCACGCCTCGATCTACTGCAGCTTTGTTGGCCGTGGTTAAACACGTGCGTTATTTCCAGTTTAGCCTGTGACAATAGCACTATAAATCCTTTGCTTGCCATTTATCTAAGTGTCGACGTGCTTTCTATACGCGTTCTTAATGTATATGTGCTTTATGTTTTCATATTTGAGCTTATTTTTTATTTGTGATGAGAAATAAGAAACGACACCAACTTTGTGTTAGTTTTGAAGTGATTATTGGAGGCGGAAACGGATAAGTAGCTTAGCAACCATCAAATCTATTCACACTAGTGCACAATGCTTTCATATAGCAAAGAATTCTACTGATTAAGATTTTTTTCTATTCCGAAATAAAGAAGGGACGGGCATATGACATCGTTAAGATGTATAGCAAAAATTTTAGAAGTTACGTCAATATATAAGTAAAAGTTACTTTCAGGACACACTTAAAAAGCATAATATTGTAAGTAGTGCAGGGGTGGCAGAGAGGGGGAAAGGCTTCTTGGCAGAGTTGAAGAGCCTTGGCTATCCGCACCTTCCCTTAGATTCTTACTGGGCTGAGAGTAGCTTTTGGAGAAGAAAATTGCAGAAAAGCACCACTTAAAATGGATACCTTAGATAAATTTAATGCACTTGCTACCGCGTGAGTTAACATTCAGTCAGAATAAAGGGGGGTGCTTTCACATCAAAGTATTGGTGGAGGCAAGGCACTGATTAAGTTCGATCTGGACACTGTCCGCTTGTCCAGGAGATCGGCAACTTCTGTCTGTCCATAACAGATGTTTACGTTCGCAACCAAACTACTTTAAAAGTTCCAGAAAATAGGAGTTTTAATAAACCTAGTTTTTTGCAGACACATTCTTGGTACTTATTGAATAACGTTTATATAGCAATGATAACTACTGAAATATGATTGTCATAAAAAACATTTTGAAAATTAATTCGGTTATATTTTAGTCCGAGTGTATATACTCAATATTAAAAACTTATGAGCAAACCAATAAAAAATCCAAGATTGGCTTTTAAAGCTAGAATTTAAACATTTTGTTTAATTCTAACTTTCTAAAATTACTCATTTCACATCTCTAGAAATCAGAATCATAGCATTTAACATTCTACATCTTCTAATCTTAATATCGCCTTCAGTTTTTATTGTTAAATACTCACGTTGGAATTATACCTAGATGTACAACGAAGCTGTATATTCATGCCAAGTAACTGGAAATTTGTATGACTTGTATTAGATGCAATATGCAAATTTTTGAGAATACTTTTGAACATTCGTCGTAAGTAGCACTTATCCGCCTCAACATACTTTAGTAAACTCAATGTGATACCTTTATTGCATTCCTAAGCTAGATATTTTATTTTTACTTATATACCAGTTTGTATCTACTTACATGCAGATTCATTAATTACATAGATCTGCAAAGAAACACTTTGTTTATATTGCAGTACTTGACTCTTATAGAAGCTTTGGTAAGAATCTTAAGAAAAATAGCAATACACTTCCTATAATGGCATGAAAAATGCCTTACGCCCCTGAGGTTGTCAAAGATGTTAATTTCCCTGAATTAGCTGGTTTACTCCGGCCACCACAGTGGAGGTTGGGGGGTTCCACATTTGCGATGTAATTAATTAGGCTAAAATTCAGGGATTATATGTAGGGTTCAAAAATTCAGGAAAAAGTCGTAACTATGGGCACATTTTGTTTTTAACGATAAGAAAACAAAGAGTAAAGAGGTCTACTGTTATAGAAACATGGAAAACAAAGAACCCGATCTCCGAACCTTTAGATCGAGAATTGTATCAGTACGGAGTACCCGAAAATCACTTAAGTATTATTAAGTAATTTTCGGGTACTCCACTGGGCTCCTTCTTCGATCATGCTAAATTTGGACATACTATCTAAAATAGGTTATTCGCTTAAAATTATCTAATACCTGAAAGAAAGTTTGTGTTACTACAAGTACTGCTTTACATATATAAAAGAATAAGATCTGTATTTAAAGATTGAGTATAAAGATAACAACAAAAATGTGATTTACAATTAACAATTACATGTGTCCCCGGAGGGAATAAAGGATACAACAATTTTCTATACCTAAATCAAGGGACTCTTTTGATTACCACTAATTAAACTAAATCTAAGATGAACAAGGAATATTGACCCTAACGACCTCGATAACATGCATAATTAAAATTTAAAAACAGTCTTTTATTTATGACAATAACTAACTCGTCTTGAATTTATACGTGCTCGTCTAATTTGTCCCAGCAGAGTTTACTTAACGGGGGGTGGAGATCGATGGAATTTAAAGAATGGATGTGTCACTTACTTGGTATCTTGCATACCTTCAATTTCCCGAAAGAATCGAAAATAACTATCGTACTGCCTAGGATATTCTACATATCGTACGGCATGTACAGCCTTGTCGGACTCTAACTCTTTGGTTATGAATCGACAGGTAATTGAAGTTGACCCTTTCTGCAATTCACTCTTGGTGGAAATAGACCAAATTTCTACCAATTTGAACCTCTTTACATTATTCCGGTAACTCTTCAAATGTTTCTTTTAAAATATCGTCTGTGTACGCACTGCGGAAAGCGACATTACTTTTCAACACTCAGGTCTCTACTGCCTGGTTATCCAAGTTTTCTCCTTGTACTTACCAGGGGAAGACGAGAAGCGTTAATGTTTATTTTTAGACTTGTAAGCCCTCTCACGGAAATTGCTGAAGTAATATTTTTAAAAAAAGTGCCCCTATGTTTTATAAAGTGTAACCTGGGATATTCGAATTTTAATAATTGTTGTTAAAATGAAGTTGTACAATTTACAAATTTATGGTTGTAATTTTGGCATATAAATGATACTGGTAATTCACCAATTAGATTTTACTGTTATACACAGATATATGTACCTGGTGTTTCCAAATAAATGACAAATGTTGCAAGAATTTCAGACACACTTACATTCCATCGCGTACCATTTTCTCACAAATTCAAATTTTCGTTTGTAATGTATCAAAAATTATTGCATAGTAGTATCAATTGCAAGAATTACCTGTTTGCTTTAGAAGACTTTTGTTATTCAGTACGGGTCTTGTTTTACATAGTAATATACATTTGTTTTGATACGGTTATGTAAGATAGGTTATAAAATGAGTGACCATATCGGTCACCATTTTAATTGTATAGTCCTTCCACATGTAAAAGCTTCTGTTAGCAATAAATCTCTTCTCAGTTGTATTAAAAATATCTTGCGTTACAATTTTACCCTACTTAACTTCTATAAAAGGTAACAAGCATCTCTTTTGTTTGAAGTGCTCATCTTTGTACTATTCGTGTGTCTATAAATTACCAATTGACGCATAAGGGTTGTGGTAATTCATTTAATACTTTTCATAAGATATGTGGGAAGTTTGAAATGAAGAAATGGTAAAAAAGAACTACAGGCTTTGTTATAAAAGTGCATTATACATATTTCGGCGTCAAACTGGGAGATCTATGTAAAACGGGAGCCCCTCATGGAATTTGTTCGGTTTGTATTGAAAGACACCGACACTGATCAGAAAATAATAGAAAATATTTCTGGGTAGGGTTCTCAGTGACCTTCTGGGAACAACATCACAATAACTACTGCTATTTTTATTTTCGTAACTCATAAAGTTTCAATATTAACAAAGGGGGTACACAGGAACCAGGTATACATGTTCCGTCAGTTTCAGAAAAACTGGAGGATACAGCTAAAGACGTTGAAGCAGAGTCTCATAAGGACGATATGTTGACGCATCTGGCTAGCATCCTCATGCCCTAACGTTTTACGCAACTTCAGCTTAATGACTTCCTCAGAGATTTCAACGTTTCTAAATATTTGTCAGGACTGTTAAGATCTAGATTGAAGGAAAAAAATATGGGCTTCGAATACTCCTCTCTTAGGGTTCAGAAATAGAGAAATAGAGTTTATCTATTTATTTTCTAAATATTGTGATATGATTTACTGCAATCATATTTCTGTGATGGAGTAGCTTAATTTAAAATATAATGTGAATGAGTATAACATTTTTATTGATTTATTCGAAGGAAACCTCTTGGAGATTGTTCACAATGGAAATATACTCGTATATGCTTCAGTGCCAATAGGGAAATCCATGCATCTAAAAGAATTCTACGAGAATTTAAAATTATTTCTGATTGAACTGAAGAACAGAAGCATATGCCGATCCAAAGATACCCTCAATGTTTCTTGGACAGCAAGGAGGTTACGTAAAATATGCCTACTCTTTATGGGAATGGGATAGCTGAGATAAAAGAGAACACTAAACCAAGAAGAAGGAGCCATGTTATTAGCACAAATATAGTACGAAAAAGTTTGGTTGATTCACACAACTCCTTCCTACCATCTCTTCATATCAATATAAGATTGCTAAAATAATTTATGAATGTTTTTCTAAAAGCAGGGAGTATTTTAAATCCATACGAATTGTCGAAAGAAAAACTATGAGAGGTATTTTTGTAGGTCCACGTATTCAAAGGTTACTGAAATATGGAGTAGTAGAAACACAAATGAAGGATGTTGATGATAAGGCATTAAAATTTTTAAAAAAATTGTTAAAACATTTCTGGGGAACAAAAGGATCCAAACCTTAGGTGTATTGTGGAAAACATGTTAACAAAATTCAGCAATTTGAGTTATTCAATGAACCTGAAGACACACTTTCTAGAGTATCATATTAGTAGCACTGGCAAGGAGTAGGCGCAAATATTACCCCGGATATCAAGCAAATAGAATGCAGATACTGGGGACGCTGGAACGTCAATATGTTTGTAAACTACTGTTGATCCAGTGAAATAAGTCGTATGCAAAATACGAAGGCTATTTTTCTTGTCAAGTTCCGTTAGATTGGCAATGGAAACTCATTTGTCATTATTAAGCGACGCTTGCGCACTATCGTTTTATAATCTATCTGTCATAACTTCCAAACAAGTTAAATCTTTACGTGCCGCAGTTTTGAAGTGGGCATTAATTTATTATGGCTTAACAATCAAAGATCTCGCCACATGCGAAATTCGCTTAGTGATTCGTTTTCTACAAACAAAAGGTAATAATGCGGTAGAAATTCAACGGGATTATGTCTTGTGTATGGGGAAAACTTTATCAGTGATAGTGCAGTGAGAAAATGGCGTAGGCGTTTGTGAGAAGGATGAACTGATGTCCACGATGAAGAGGGTCAGAGAAAAAAGCATGCAGCAACAAACAACGTTGTCAAAAAAGTGAGCAAAATGATTCATGAGCGCCGACGATTCACACTTCTTGTATTATCTCTACATTTTCCTCAAAATTTTGTTAGAGCTTTATGATATTGTTACAGTAAAACTCGGCTTCGACAAATTTTGTGCACCGTGAGGCCCGAAACTTCACAAACAACAGCGAATGAATTATGCCCTAATGTTTTTGCAGCGTTACAGTGTAGAATGAGAATCTATATTGAGTAAGATCGTAACAGTGGATGAAACGGGGCTTAACTTTGTGAACACCACAACGAAAGAGCAATCGAAACAGTGGATATATGAAAACTCGCACAACAAACCGAAGAAACACAAACAAACTTTGTCCAACAGAAAGCTTCGGTTACTGTTCTTTGGGACTGTAAGGAAACTTTGGAACCTGGAACCACAACTACTGCAGAAGCTCTATAATATCTACTGAGAGCAATACAAAACAAAAGAAGAGGAATGTTGTCATCAGGCACTGTCTTTTTTCATGGCAATGCACGGCCACATACTGCAGCATAGACAAAGGCACTTTTCATGAATTTCGTATGGGAAATATTCGGTCATCCACCCTACAGCCCGGATTTGGCACCAAGTCATTTCGATTTGTTCACCGGGTTGAAAATGCGATTCAGCACTAACGAGTAGCTGAAGAACAATGTGCAAGATTAGTTGAATTGGCAGGCCACAACATAGTACAACGATGGTATAGGGAAACTAGTTCCCCGTTACGATAATGCTTTGGCAATTTTTGGAAACCATGTTGAGAAATAATTTAGGTATAGGCGTAACTATTGTATATATTAAAACTTTTCTGAATACTCTCATGTGTTTCTTTTATTTCAACCGAACTTAAAAAAAGAAGGAATGTGACAGAATTGTATTATAAAAAAATTTATTTAAACTGCTTACTTGTAAAACTTCTGTCTTACATAACAACATTTTGGACGATACTATACGGCGTTGATCAAACTATTGAAAAACGTATTGATTGCCAACGAAACATGGTTTTATCTAAGTGGTCATGTAAAGAGTCAAAACAGTGCAATTTCAATTGGTGGAGATCCATATGCGTTTCATGAAGTGTCGCGGGCTAGACTAACAATAACGCATCTGGCAGAAATCACGAGTGCTTAACCACGACCGGCAAAGCCACAGTGGACCGATACTTGCGAGGCTAAACACTGTAGAATCAAGACAATACCGGTAAAAGTGGGCGCTACTATTTTCAAGTCAAAACTGCTATCTCTCAATGTTTGCGAAACACCCTGTATATCAGGATGTTAGTGACCTACCTTAAAAGTTGATACAGACACTCTAATGGTACTGCAGATACGGGAAAAATACTGGAAAGATAATACTAATGCTAAAAGTGCTCACGTATTTATGATCGCTCTGTATGTTGCGAAGTGCTAACGTTAATTATAAAATCAGGGATGCAGCTCCCTTTTTTGTGAATAACTGACCTAGATCTTTATCTAACGGTAATTAAACCAAAGAGGAACTGTATATCAAAAGTGAAGTAAATTGCCTATGATAATTTCAAGTTTAATTAACCCGGCACAAGATTCAACATATGCTGCATTTGATACAAATTATTTTAAAAATGCTGAAGGCAATTTCGGTTGTAATTAACGTAATTAACGCAATAATGATGTTTGAAATAAATAAAAGAATTATTTGAGCATTGTTAAAATTCACTGTTTTCGCTAGTACACAAATGGAATTAAAATTCGGAGATAAATGATTACTCACTAAAAATATGGAACAATATTTTTTTTTTAATATTAGCCAAGGCAAACGAGGTTTGTGTTAACTATAAAAACTAAATTTAAGAGGGGTTTAAAATCCCTTTAAATAACAAACCTTAATTGCTTTGACGATAATTACAGTGCATAAATATCATATACATGTAGACAAAAGAAATCGAGCGCATAAGGGTCCCTCGTATGCTAGCTTTTATAAAAGCAAATCATTTGTTACAAACGGCTAATTAAACTATTATACTATTAAAATTGGTAGAGTAAATTTTATAATTTACAACAAGGTTCATTAAAACGTTCCATAATTAATACAAAAGAAAACTCATCTGTTTCGATTTCAAAAGAATTACAGTAACTACTCTAAGATCCCTTTGACTTTTTACTAAAACAAAACGGGAACCAACGTCCCTTGTTTATATTCGCTGTTACTCAAACTCAAATATTTGGAGTAATGAATTGTGCATACGGTACTATCGCCTAACAGCCAGGTTTTTAAAGGTGAAGTAATCGAATTTTCACTTATAGATATGATGATTTGCGTTCAGTTGTTAGAAGCGGAAGCCGTCCCTTTTATTGATAAATATTGATAAAATTAAAGACCCAACAGGTGGTCACTGACGATGGATTTTTCTGCCTTGTCCTTATTGATACAAATATCCCCAATTCAGAAACTGCGCTGGGTGAACTACAGTACAGACTCAATAAGGACAGATTACATTATCTAAAAATTAGAGAAAACACACGGCACTTCCCGACTAACACTTCTGTATATCTTTACTGCGGATTAAAAACTAAAAATTTATGCATAGCTATCTGGCGACTATCCCCCCGCTTGATCATTTTTCTCACAGGCCCGCTCGTAATATTTCCCCCGAGGTCACATCGTCCCGCCTATTCGATGCCAAGAAAACATATCTTATACTAGTTGAATTGTAACCCAGTTAATTATTTCTTAAGCTTTAAATGGTATCATGTCAAATAATTTCTTGTATGCATAACCTTATACTTTGTATTAAACAAACTGTAAACTTGCTTGTTATTGAAGCATAATCTTATGCGCATTGCAACAATTTTCTAGAACTTCTGACGTAGATCTGTTACTTTATAGCTTCAGATAATTTTTGCTAACGAAGTTTTAACTAAAATTTCCAGGCAATATTCCAAAAGTAAAATACGAGGTGTATTCAAATAGATTTTTAATTTAACTTTATCTTTATTTTATATGGTGAATTTCTAAATTATTTTAATGAATCCTTGTTCAACTAAAATTATATTAATCATTAATGTGCATGATACTAAATATCGCTTAATTTGTCCAATGTTATTAAACAAACAGCAAGAGCTGACAGAAGTTCTATAACGCTAAAGGAACTAGCTGTTTGGTGTGCAATTTCTCATTGTCGACTGTGATTGTGCACTCGATTTTGAAATTGAGCTTGATGGAAATTTATAACGGTATTTTGTAATGTACTTCATGATCTTCTTGAAAATAGATGAACGTGACTACTGGTTCCAGTTGTATTACCACATTGCGACGAGACAATTACCATGCTACAAGGAATGTTTAATGATCACTATACCTCAAAATAATTGTGGCCACGGGACCTAACATCTCCAGATTTATATCTTTGGGCACATCTTAAAGGAGTTGTATATAAAAAACCGCATACGTTGGGAGAATTTCAAATCATGGAATTTCTAAGTTAACGTCAAAAAGATCGAAAAGTCGGTCTGTGCATTTAAGGCAAAGAAGAAGGTTTAACATTTTCTGTAAATTTGTTGTAATATATTAACAATAATTTTTATCGGTTGCGTCAATTTTGAAATACTTTGTATCATTTAAACCACTGGCCTATAATTGGTTTTGTTTTTAAGACCTTGTCTTGTTTATTTAATTTGTTGCAAATGCGAATGTTCATATGCTATTATATTGTAGTTGTAGAACTTTCTTCTATTTTCACTTAGAATATACAAAATGCATAATAAGTATTAGTAGTAGTCATGAACGAACAATGATAACTAAAAACTAAAACGAAGCAAAATTAGAACGAACTATTTTCTGAATTTACCTGTTTTTAAAATTGAATTCTATCGGTGTAATAACATAAACTGCAAAAGATTACAGCTTTGTGCAAAAGACATCAGATTACAGTTACATTACTTGCACATTTTACATTAATACAGATGGGATTTTAACTCATTATAACGATCTCTAATGCGAATAAAGGGTTTGGCTGCTTTCCAACACTGAGATAAAGATTCCGACTGGAAAGTGGAAACGTTTCTTTTAACAAATCCTTACTTTATCGTAGCTTTGTTGGAGTTTTTTTGATTATTAAGCGAAATTGCCTATTTTGGAATCAGGCAGTTAGGGTTGAATTATAAAAGAATCTAGCTGGAAGGATTCCTAATTTAAAACCTCAAAAATTTTAATTAAATAGACGATAATTATTTAACGTGTATTGAACATTTCAATATGGATAAATATTATATTTAAATGAAATGTTTGTACATGGTACTTATTTAAATGTCCTTTTTAGCATTTTAAAGCCATAAGCCTAAGCACAACTACTTATAGGTTTTCATTTATCATATGATCAAGGATAATTCAAAATGGTATTGGTATTCAAGGATGTATTGATAAGTTATTAGGGTAAAAATATTCCTAATTTCAATAAACTTGAAAAAGTAGTAATCTTTTCGAGTTTCTAATTGTTTAGCTATCGTTGATAATTGCTTCTGGATCATGTATTAATAAATAAAGTTTTATACTGACGTCAAAATAAGGTGAATAAATTGATTTGATTGAAAAAGATCACATTTGCTTAAAAATTATGACAAATTAGTATAATACCTCCATATTAATTTTTTTACATAACGTTTGCTACGGTAACTATATAATATAACACCTATCCAATAGGATTTTACCTTTCTTTATTAAACGGAAACCTATCAGAACTATTTGGATATATTGGAGCCGTAGAAGACATTTTTACCTTATTTTAGTGAACTCATGATCCGAATGCATATACACAGTCATCGAGAAAGAGTGGAGCCTGCTGGATAGACAACCAAACTTACTAATTGGCGGTACTGAAATTAAAAATTAAATAATACTAAAGTTACCAGATCATTATTTTATTATAAGCGTCACATATAAATAACATTTATAATTGATAATTAAAATGATGTATTGGAATTTCACATTATTTATTGATTGCTAAAAATGAACTATGAAATTTATTATTTGACGTAAGTTAAAACAATTCTAATTTTCATATAAAAATAATTAGTGTTAAACATATGTAAAGTATAGATACACGCCTTTGTTTGACATCTTTTTGTTTAGTTAGGAAGAAACACATCAGCAATGTATACCCTAGATTTTTTAAATTTTTACCGCCATGGATTCACTCTTCTCAATGGCACGATATACAAGGTGACACAGAATAACGAGAATTTTTAAACAATACCCAAAAACCCAGAGTGATAAAAGAAAATCATTTTATTTATAGTAATTAAAACATTGAAACTTGCCATTTAAGAAACTTTTGAAAAGCATAGTGGCAGCCGTGAGCAGGTGGCAGCACTACGGGGTGACTGTGAGCTAGTAAACACTTCAGAATTTCAGTAACAATGGATTAGTGGAACGGGCAACATCGTGAGTTACCCATAAAAATGTTTTATAAAAACGGTGATAGTTAAAAGTTGTGCAGAATGATTCCGACGTTTTTACAACTTAGGACTTCATGATGCCGTTCCGTCAAAACACGCGATAAAAAGTTGGATTAATAATTTTGAAGAGGCTGGATCTGCTTTAAAGAAGATACCAACAGAACGACCAAAAAATGCTCGTACTGCAAAAAACATTGATTATGTACGCGAGGCTGTCTTACAGAGCCCGCGGCGTTCTATCCATAAGCAAGCAACTGCGGTTCAAATGTCCCGGGAGATTGTTCGCAGAATCCTTCATTTAAATTTAAAATTTCATCCATATAAGCTGCAGATAGTGCAGCAACTGAAAGAAAATCATTACCAGTTACGATTACAATTCTGTCAACAAATGCTAACAAAGATAAACAATGACGAGGAATTTCTAATCAAGTTGTGGATGTCAGATGAGGCCCATTTTTATCTCACAGGTTACGTTAGTAAACAGAACTACCGATACTGGGCAGACACAAATCCTAAAGAAGTTCATCAGCACCCTTTACACACTAGCAAGGTCACAGTGTGGTGTGCTGTTTCATTACATGGGATCATCGGACCTTATTATTTTGAAAATGAACGGGGGATCACAGTAACTGTCAATGCGGATCGTTACGTGGAGATGTTACAATCTTTCGTTATACCTGAATTGAGCAATTTCCCACACCTTCAAAAAACCCGGTTTCAATAGGATGGTGCGACATCACACACTGCACGGCAATCAATGGAAGCTGTGCGAATATTGTTCGGTAACTGTGCGATCTCAAGATTCGGTAACGTCTCTTGGCCGCCTAGATCGCCAGATTTGTCTGTTGGTGACTATTTTTTGTGGGGATGTCTCAAAATTAATGTGTTCACAACCCGACCAAGAACTGTGGATCAGGTAAAACAGAGAATTTGGTATGAAATTTAGGGTATCCCAGCTGAGATGTTGCAGCGGTCAATGAGGAATCTCAACCGCAGATTTCGAGAATACATTAGTACAGAAGGATGTCATCAAAAGACGTAATTTTTAAAAAATGATAAATTCCATTGATGTTTCTTAAATAGCAAGTTTTAATGTTCCAATTACTATAAATAAATGATTTCCTTCCATCGCTCTTGGTTTTTGATACTGTTTAAGAATTCCCGTTATTCTGTGTCGCCCTGTATATATATGTATATATACCAGGTGGCCCAAAAGTCACTTTACCGAAAATAGTATAACGTCGAAAACGTCCTAATCTATTTATAACTTGATAAAAAATGTTCCAGAAACCACACATTTACTTAGAAACTTGGCAACAGTGACAGCGAGTGAACGCGTTTGGTCTGTGTAGGCTACGCCTACGTCATTATTCATTTAGTATTAAACGTTCAAGGTGCAAGCAAGTGATTACTAGAAATGAACCGCAAATTGACGACAAGTGAATGCGTATTCGCGGTGCAGATATGGTGGCGCCATAAAAACAATGCTATTGTGAGAACATTATTTCAAGAAAAATGTCCCAATACTGTGCCGCCAACACGACAGACCTTATTTAATTTAAATAAGAGATTTGAGAACACTGGCAGTGCAGCACTTCACGTTCAGCAGCGAATTTACAGTTAGTTGCAGAAAGCGTTGTAGAAAACCCAACCGTATCTACCAGAAGACGGGCTTTAGAACTGGACATGCCTCGGTCAAGTTTTCAAGACGTTATGAGGGAGTTGAAATTGAGATGCTACCGCCCACGACTTCTGCATGCTTTACATGAAGATGATTTTGACAGGAGACTGCAATCTACGGATGGTTCTTTATTCGGCCTGAAGCTGAAGATAATTTTGCCGATCGGATTTTGTGGACAGATGAAGCTACATTCAAGTTAAGTAGCAGGGTTAATCAACATAATTGTGTTTATTGGAGTAACAGTAATCCCCATGCGATTTTAGATGCAGGGATAAATCTTCCAGGTGTTAACAGATTGGGCAGGAATTTGGAGTGGAGGGCTTGTAGGACCTTATTTTTTTGATGGGGTGGTTACGTCTGAAAAATACCTTGACATGTTAAGAGACGTGGTCATTTCATTCTGAAAACCTTTCTTTCATCTGGCAGCACGATGAAGCACCACCATACCACGGTTTAGAAATAAGACATTTTTTAAACAACACGTTTGACGAATAGACCGGACGACGTGGAACAGTTGACTGGCCTCCGAGACCATGTGAAATAACACTGTGCGATGTTTCTTTGAGGGGCATAATAAAAAATGCGATGTATAAGCACAAACCAAATACCTTAGAAGAATTACAGGAACGAATCGAAATCGAGTACCTTTCATTACCCACACAAGAAGGTTTATGCGCAGCAATATGTCATTCAGTCATCAAACACTGTAATTTATGTATTGAAAATAAAGGTAAACAGTGGGAACATTTGTTGAAATAAATTATAATATTTTTGAAATTGTATTGTTTTCGGTAAAGAGACTTTTCGGCCAGCCGGTATATGTATGTATATACAATATATATATATATATATATATATATATATATATATATATATA
>JAHWXV010305012.1:0-16407 GCA_024586415.1 Phrixothrix hirtus | reverse complement strand
GCTACCGTTGTTCTTACACTGCATCAGTCTACAAACCCACCAAGTTTCATTTAAATCGGCGTGGGACACTTCCCTGTGTTCCCTTGTAAGTTTTAAAAAAATCGTTTGAGCTGATTTCAAGAAAATCGCGAAAAACGAAAATTCTGAAAATATCTAAAAACTTCCGATTATTCGATTTTAACCAAATTCTTGATTTGGCAGACTAATGTAGTTACCGGCACAAATATAAATTTTCATTCAGCTGGGATATTTAGTTTAATAGCTATTTTATTTTGAGTTAACGGTGAAGTTACTTACGGTTACTCAATTTACGGAAAAGTTTCTGACAAACAGCCTAAACTATGTGAAAGGTCATTAAATGGGTAAGAAATGAAATAAGTTTTAAAAATATCGTTATAGCGGATTTTGAGAAAATCACAATAAACGGAAAATGCGGAAGATATCTAAAAATAACAGAAATAAAGTTGCACTTGCGGTTATTCGATTCTAACAAAATTCTTGATTTAGCATACAAAGATAGTTCGGATCTCATATACAAATTTTCATTTATTTAAGACTATCAGTTTCATAGTTACTTTAGTCACAGCTAATGGTAAGACTACTTCCGGTTACTCATTTTACGGACTTGTTTTGCGAAATTACCTTAATTATATGAAAGAGGGCATTAATTGTCTAAGAAATATAATAAATTTTAAGAAAATCGTTTGAGCGGATTTCTATAAAATCGCGAAAAACCAAAAAATTACAAGAGTAAAGTGGCACTTCGAGTTATTGGATTTTAGTGAAATTATTGTAGTGGCGTACGAGGATGGATACAAATCCAAATATAAAATTTCGTTTATCTATGACTTTTCGTTTTCGAGATATACTGTTCAGATGCATACACACGCACACGCACACGCACACGCACACGCACACACACACACACACACACACACACAAACACAAACACCCACACACAAACACACACACATACACACGCGTGGGCGAGCGCGCGCGCACACACACACACACACACACACACACACAGACAGACAGACCAATTTTTAAAAACATGGTTTTCGGACTCAGAGGACCCGAAAACGTGTATTTCCACTAAAATTTAGACATCGAAAATTTTGAACGAAAATAATACTTTCTCTATACTTTCATATAGGTAAGAGAAAGTAAAAATGAACTAAAATATTGATTTGCGAAAAATGAACGTGACACTAGTTATTTCTGGGTATTGATGAGACTTTAACATAATAAGACTGCTTATGAACCTTGGGATAAACTCGGAATAGTTTGAGAATATAAAAATGTTTGTATGACACACTTTGTGACGATCTTTGGAATTATGCTATTTGTTGATTATTAATCGAAGAACTCATACAACGAAATCATGAAATCAGCAATATCTAGAAAGTTAATTCAAATAATCGTCAAAATCTTTCATAAATTAAATGTAAAAAATATACGATTGGAAATATTTAATAACTTACAAGAATAAAAAATTATAAACTAAATTAGTTTAATTAAAAATATATGTGATTAAACAAATGAAATTATTAAAGAATAATCCAAAATAATTGTCAAGAATGTAAATAAAAATCATATAAAAATATTTTTCCATAAAAAGAGAATACATAAAAAGGTTAGTGATGTGTTTGATAAACCCACCTGTGAATTACGATAATAAAATAAAATACAACTTGATGTAGGTAGACTCCAGCGATAGAAATGCCATTTGATATTTAGTAAATAGAAATTAGAATTTACAATTGTAAAAAATTTAATACTGTAGAGAACATTTGTAAATAACATTATTAGTTAAGATATGTTACCGCACACCAATTTTAAAATTACAACGAAATTTGATTAGATTAAAAATTTCAAATGAAAACCGATTATTTCGCATTCTAAAAGGCTAAATTTAGCAATGTAAAACCTGATGCTCTTTGCGTCTCAAACATCAAACAAATAACCTTCCCTTTCTGATTTAGTTCATTCACGTTATATTCTTAGATGACTTCGAGATATGAACTCCTGGTGAACTATTTCCAAAATTTTATAGGCGTTTCGAGATGTTAACTCAGTGTTTAAACGCCCAAAGGAATATCAAACGGCCTATTCATTGGTCTTGGTTCCTAGCGAGACCCTTCTTGATATTAAACAGATCTCAGGTATATTATCAGTCTTGGTCGAAGTACACATATAGCTGCAGCCAAATCATATTTATAGGACTGTATAATTCTGATATAAAATGCGCTTAATCCTTGATTCCCGATATTAAAAACATATCCAACATCTCGAACTAATATACTAAACAAAACTGCACCCTTGCACATAATCATAATTGTAACCATGTTGCTTCCTAAGATATGATAGAATGTTGATCTCTTTGCACGTTTAAGTTAAGTTAGACTAAGAATTTTATATAAATAAACGAATTAGAACCTATCGTATATTTGATCCATGTATAAGCAAATAGATCACTTACGAGAAGGTTATATTACGAAGTGATATAAATCGCCAAAGCCGCGAATAAAGCTTTCGTAAATATAAAACATACAATTCTTGCAAAGTAAGTACACCAAATAAGTGTCAGAAATATACAATGTAATCCAAAAGTAAAGTTTACTTATGAGCTAAGTATTGTGCGCCACAAACGAATAAAGTCGCATTCCGAGCGCCCTGAACCCATGCCAAACACATCATTGACTGAGATTGCTGATAGGCCGAACGACAAAAGGTAGTTGTTACAAAATAAATACTGTGACGCATTCAGGACAAAATATCAGATCCTAATCACCCAGAGTCATAAAAACTTACCTACTTTCAAAGCCGGTTAAACAGATCAGGGACGCTTTTTTGAAACCTGAAAGAAAAAGGCAAAGAAATCTTCACTCTTCCAAAATGGTGTGCAGGCATCTATGAATACCCCACTCCCACCCCAGTTAGTCCAAAATAGCCAATTTCACTCATTTCACTTGGGTGAATAATTTGTTCACTCTTCCTTATTGCTTAACGTTGCATTTCTAGTTTAGTTGGCAGGTTAAGTTACTCTGCACTATCACTCCAGTAGTCAATTTTTACAAATTTACAAATTTTGCTAGAAATTAATTTGTGATTTGTTATACTTTCAAAATGTGATTAACGCCCATTGTATTTGCTGCTACAGTTGTCCTTTAACAACTTTTTAAGCCCATCTGAGGTAGACCAAGAACAACAAGATTTCCAGGAGGGGGCGGTCCTGAATGAAGTGGAAACAAATGCAAGATAAGCTGTAGAGAATAATATAATGTCTGAAAAATTGCGCCGAGCATTTTTTGGTAATTAATAATTAATAAATATTATTACACATTTTGTGGATTTTTTCGGAAATAACGCATTTGCGGACCCATGTTTATGCGAACCTTTTTCCTGTTTTTGCGCGAAGAGTCTGCCACCGAGAATTTTCCGCGTATTTTTGGAACACCCGGCGTATGTCCTCTAAACTCTGCGAATTTCTTAATTGTTAACAACTTCTTACTGAATTAATTCTATTAATGATGCTGGTTTCAACGAAACCAGTTAATAATAAATAATTATCCGACTAACCGTAAACTATTTTGTTTATGCACCTAGGTAAGTGGTATCAAACTATTTAGGATACTTAATGTAAATGACTAGAAACTATATCACGTCACCTAAATATCTGTGATAAATGCAAGGTGCTACATTTTAATTTAGTTTTGAATAATGAAATTGTTTTAAAAGAATAAGAAGTATATGGGAAACACCGACAAAAGAATTTTAACGATAGCGCCATTAACATCAACTAATCATATGATTTCAAATAATTTTATCTCGGAAGTCAATCCACTTTACATTAAAAGCTCATTATTAACATAAAGTCTACAGTTACTAATTACACTTTTTGATATCAAAACCAAATTGTAAGCTGATCTGAGCTTTAGGCGACATATATTCACCTGCTTAATATATGTAAATGTATTTTTCACGAAAATGGAAAATATTTGTTAGAATGATTAGGTTTTTAAATAATTAATCCTTCTAAAATTACTGATTTTAATGAAAATGATTATCGTGGCAAATGATTCATTATTTTTTGTCGATAATTTCACGTGAGAATACATACGTAAGCGATTTCACAATTCAGATAAATAAATCCATAGGTGCATCAAACTGAAGGGACCCCTAGATACCACCTATAATTAATAACACCATGTGTGCAAATCAATGACCTCACCTGGCTCTTCTGTGAGGGCGTCACCAACCTGGTATAAACCAAAAAACGTAGATATAGGTTCAGTTACATTTTTTTTAAAAGCAGAAAACTATATTTGATGCTAATACCTTCAAATAGAAATGTAACTGAAATTCTTATTACTTCCACGATTTAATAAAATTATTTAAAATAGTGTGAATATTTATTTCACAAACAACTCTTTGTTGTTGTTTTACATAATTTAAATGTTTGTACTACAATCGGATCTTTTAATTTTGACCCATGACCCATGATAGTGAATAGAAACAAAAACTAGCAAAGTGAATTTAGATGAAACAAAAATTTTATGATATTGTATTTAATTTTCGATTAAACTCAAAAAATTTATTTGTTTAAATAAATATTTAAACGTAATTTAAATAAAAAACCGTTACTACGATTTATTAAAAAATGTTAAGAAGCAGAAGGTTATAATAGGACTAACCTTCACCTCGCGGCAAATTTTTATCTAGTCTATCTAGTCATGAAAATTACAAGTGGAAATGACAATATTTATTGTCAAGTTACTGAGACACTTGTATGTTCCTTGTGACGTTTTGTTTTTGTTGGATTACAAAGGATGGCGACAACTATTATTTTTAATTCGTTTCAAAGTGTATATAAACAATTAAATAATTTAAAATCAAAGGGAGAGGGCTTGTTCGAAAATGGAAGGATCCGGGCAGACTTGACTGGCATTTGTCTCTTGGTTTTGAATTTTAAAATAATGAACATCGTATAAAATATGTTTGTCGAAAATTTGTAGGAATTACATATTAATAATAAAGACGAGAAACACACGGCGAAAACAATTTTCGAGAAGCATGTATTTGTTTGCCGTTTTAAAACATAAATGACATTTAATGTCATTTAAAATAATGTTGTAAGCAATTCAAACTCGCACAAATTCTGGAAAACGTTCATAAATATTCCGATTCTTAAAGACCCAAGGAGCGAAAAATAAAGCTCCGAAGGGGCACAATAAGATTATCCTGTGTAACATCAGGTCATCCGAAATTAACTCTACGAAAAGAGACGTTCCTGGAATTTAGCGTCTGCTAATGGGAAAATGGGAATTGTATTGCATAAATAACTATAATTTATATGAACGTAAATTTGTCAATGTAGCCTATTCGATTTTACTACCGAAATTTCTCCTTTTAAGTGTCCAAACAAAAAGAAACTCAGGTCTGCAGGCAGGCTGATGTGGCAGTGAATTCGCATTTTTGAATAATGCCCTGAACTGCGCCTGCCTTTCACGGTGTCGTGCAAAAGCAAATCTTTTTATTCAAAGGTTTTGATAATTTTTCTTGTCAAACTTTTTCAAATTCTGAATTGTTATCCCACAGACTTGGACGCTAGCTAGAGTACGTTTCTGCATGTTTTCAATCAGCAAGACATCTTCCACGTGCTAAAAAATAGCTACCTTTAATTTCAACCTTTGCAAGTGATGAGGAACTCTAATATATTCACTGTATTGACTCTTGCTTAGTAGGCCGGTCCCAGTGATAAACCCATTTATCCATCAACTGTGACAATGTTCAAAAATAGTTTTGAGCTAATATGTGGAGTAGCACGGTTGAGCAACTCCAATTAAATTAGGAAAGGCTATTGCTTTTATTCCGCCATCATAACGTGTCGGACGAATTTCGAACTCACTCGTCTCATGTTCAAATCCGTTTTGAACGGATCCTAATAGATGTTCACATTTTCAGAAATTGCCATTTTTCAACCGTTTCTCGTTATTTGCTGTTGAAGGACGCCCAATCTCTTCTCATACTTTACTAAATCGCTCACTTGTAAACCGTCATCATGGTTGCTGCAGAATCATCATAAACTAATTTTAACATTCTGTGCCTGTTTTTAATCCATGATTTACGGCGTACTCTAAAATTCAATTTCCTCTAACCATAATTGACGAAATTAAAGGTCGTTACAGACTGGTACTAAGGTTTGATGCATTGCTTCTCGTATTGTAGTTCCCAACTTTCGGTTGGATGGCGCTTGGCAGCAACATCGACTGTACTTTTCACGGTAGTATTTCAATAAATACGACAATACTCAGAATTGACTGCTTATTGAAATTAAAATATAGTTTTTCCCAAATATTAAAAATGAAACTAATTTTTCATAAAATTTAATTGTACGCCTATGTACTCGTTTAATTTGATTTACACGTAGAATCGTTTAACGCAAGATTGTAACAAATGACAGCTCAAAAAATAGTGCATCCAAGTTGTTATTTAAGAAAATTTAACTTTTTAATAACAGATTCAAAAAATTATGACTTAAATTGTTCATATGAATATTAAGTAGAAATTTTTTTTAAATTTTTTAAAATCGGAAGTGTCCCAAACAGGCAAGTGCCTATTACATTTTATTCTCTGATTAAAAGGTGTTCGGTCGATTAATTTTACGTTGTGTTTAATGGTGTGAAATTGCGTCTGTTTCAGAAGGCTGGATTTCCAGATTTTAATTTTAAATGAAAACTCAACTGATAATTCTTAAATTATAAATTCGAAGGTTAATTGTATTTATACCACTTAAAGGCTATATTTATTCTCGAAAACGAAAATAAGTTTTATTATAAAAGGAGAATTTGTTTTCTATTTTAAATATTAAAAGGTTCTTAAAATATTTATACATGTCTTTAAATACAACTGAATTTTTAATTTAAATGAAGGTATGACGTTGCTTATCTGTACACGTGTTTGATAAAGTTTAAACTTGCAAATTTTTATCGCTAGGATATGTAAGTTTTGTGACTGTTAAATAAATATAATGGTAACGGAACAAGTTATAATAAACGATTCCTAAAATAATTCAAGAGTCGCTATTCGTTACTATATGTTTACAGGTATACACACTGATAATTATTTTTAGTTCATATACATAGGGTCATTAATTTAAATGGTAGTTAGAACATGAAAAAGAATTGCTTAACCAACAATGGGTTAAAGTGGTCAAAAAAAGGAGAAAAACGTGTCAATGTTTTGAAACAAAAATGGATTGGCAACACTGCTAGTGTTTTTAATACTGATTGTTGTTAAAATGGCAATAGGATATCGTGCTGGTAGTCTGATACTGTTTTTATAAAAAACAACACTACAATATCGAGTTATCCCGTACGTAATGTTAAATTAGTCGGCATTCATTACACTGTTGTGCCGTGTACAAATTGGGGGTATTTTTAATCTATGTGTTAAAGGTGTATCTTATTTAAATTAATACGTAACTTGACAAAACATGGAACTTTAAATTAAACTAATTAATGTTTAGTTATTCCTAATTTATATCTAATGTGATATTTGAAATATTTACTTCATTTATGTAAATAATACAGTTCTATTGATTTGTGATTTATAATCACTGTTGCTGTAATTTGTGTATTTTTTGTTAGTATAAAGGATCAGTGCTCTTATTAAGCGATTTGTTTAATTTGACGTTAACGTTACACTTTTGTTTTAAAAATAACTGGCAGAAACACTTTAAATGTTTTAAATACCTCTAGCAATGAGCCTTTATATACTATGTTACTAGTCTTTGTAATACATTTACCAATTTCATAGTAAAATCTTTAGTAAGCAATTATGAATAATGATGTGCAAATTAGGAGTTTTAATTTCAAAATCATAAATGAGACTAGTTTTCTATAATCAGAGGAGTAGAATGCCTGCCTCATTTATAACCTGAAATGAATTAAACGACCAATGATTTTATACTTGTTAAGTTGACATCATCCGTGTAAATGTAATCTAAAACTACCATAAAATATTGGTGGGTTGGTTTACAATGTATCATATCACATCTCAAGTCAGTTCCTAGTTTTCAACGTAGAACGTAGAACGTAGAAGGGAATTGCGCATATCGCAATCTACCCTATTGGTGGTACGAAATAGCAGGTTAAAATTAACCCTTAGAAATTCTGGAGGATCTCGTCTCGATTAGTCTAACGGTCGGAATGTCGGTGAAATAACTAGTTTACGGTAGACGTCGTTTGTGCAAATGACGTCGCTCGAACTTCGGCCATGAAACGAACGTTAATCAATAGTCGTTTCGGTTGTCGGCGGAATTAAAAAATGTGTATCAATAATAATTTATTTACACAAAAATTGGCAATTGGAACATAAACAAAAATCAAAATTAAAATCATTCTGGTTCGGTAACAAAACGAATATATATCTTTGATAGCAGACAAAGTAAATTGTTTGCAATTACTCGCGTACGTATAATAAGACAATATTTGCATGAGGCTCATACAACCACGGTGATGTGAAATTACTGCGGCGATTGGACAAGCGGCGGGCGTAACGTTCCCTGGGCTCGGTCGAGTTCTGCTCTCCTAATATATGTAAATTTAAGGATCGGCAGTATGCTTTGAGGTCTGTGCATAAGCGTTCGCTTTCAGCGGCGGCCAGGGACGTAATTCATGTCGGGGCGGTTGGAGTCGAGACGCTAGCGTGAACTCACGGCTAAGGTTGCCACACAGCACGTCGCTAAACCTCTCTTATGAAAAGGCGTCGTTTGCAAACCGAAACTCATTAACACATCTACAAACAACGGCCTGTTTCGTATGGTAAATGATCTCGGGGCTTGGTGTCGTCCACGAACAGTTACAGAGCAACTTGTTTGTAATCGACCCAAAGGCGGCTTAGTTTCATTCGGCGGTGGTAACACCAGGAACGCTCAGTTACGAGGGTTCCCGAGGTTAGATTATTCTAAACTCGGTCAATCTTCGTTGCAGAGCAACGATGATTAGAGCGTCGTTCTAGAACCTCTGTATTAGATCTCTAGCATACGGCGTCTTTCAACGGTTTTATAGTATGAACGGCAATCAGGATTTTAACAGACTAGACGAGTCCAAAGGATATTGCGCCAATCTCGCTGAAAAATTAATAGCAAAATAACTTGGCTTTACAGAAAAGCATTTACAGTCTTTGCACTAAGCAATATCCTGTATAGACTATCATACGAAGACTGATTTGCAACGCGTGAAACTTATTTATACTTAAATTTGTGTTCGCGTTCTTTGTTCAGCAAACATCAATTCGGACGGTTTTCTCTGTTTGCTATCTTTTCAATACGGATTTACAATTATATGTGCTTTAAACAAATCGTTTACACAACATGACACAATATTTCGAAATAGCTTTTAATTAGTTTTTACTAATTAATTAATATTTAAATAATCGGAGATTGTTTCTTATGTTAATTATGATTAATTTAAAAACAACCTTGACTGATTTCGGACGGTAACTGATAATATCTGCGTCAGGTTGTATAATTAGCTTATAGCATTTTTATAACAACTTTTAATTAAGCAATTTCTCTATTTATAATTTAAACTAAACTTTGTACACTCGCGCACGTTATTTGACACTTTCTTAAAGTTTGTTATGTCTTTAATTTAGTCTTACTGATTACACTTCCGGAATTACTAATATAGCGAAAACGCGTAGAATTCTCGGAATTCTATTAAATCGCGTTTCGCGTTATTATGGCGTTTCGTGGAAACGTTACACATTTATGTAACCTTGTTACGTAACAGTGTTAGAAGCAAGTCAACAAAGTATAACAATTATGTAATTATTAATGACTACAAAGGTGCAAGTCTGTCAAAAGAAATATACATATAAACAAATTTTCATTACAATAGCAACATACTTCAATAATTTTATTACGAAAAGTTAACGTATAGCTGGATAATAAAATATCAAAAAGCTCAAGTTGAACGAAATTCCGAAAATCGATAAATTTGAGTATCGATCGATCATTGAGTATGTGTTTTTAATACGGTTAAGTGGTAAACATTTGGAGATCTTTACCCTTCGTATCCAACCTGCAATAATATTTCAAGAAAAGAAAATTTTCAGTTGAAGATGACGAGATACCCGGAAGACTGATTTTTGTGTTAACTTCAGAAAATATCGATGCAGTTCAGAACATGATATATCGAAAAATTGACAAAAAGCATATAAGACACTAAAGATTTCAAACGAAGGTGTACATCACTTAATTCACTTCGATTTGAATATAAAAGAAATTTCTGCAAAATGGATTCCCAAATGTTTGAATGTGGATCAAAAGCGAGTAAGTCTGGAAGCGTTCCGCGCTAACTATTATGAATGAAACCTGTTTACATTTCTATGGCCTAGGGACGAAACAACAGTCGATGTAACGAAAGCACTATGGTTCTCCAAGAGGTTCTGTGGAAAAGTCCTTGCTTCAGGTTTTTGGAGTAAAGAGTAATTCTGATTGATTGGCTAGATAAAAGCAAAACAACAAGTGAGAAAAACTGTCCCACTTTATTAACAAGTTTGTGAGAAATGGTTATGCAAACATGGCGTAAATTAATCATACGAGTTTTGTTTTTGCAGGACAATGCTCCTGCGCAGATTGCGTATTACATTGAGAAAAAGTTATGCAAACATGGCGTAAATTAATCATACGAGTTTTGTTTTTGTAGGACAATGCTCCTGCGCAGATTGCGTGTTACAGTGGATAGGATTCATGATTCAAAGATCTACTTCGGCAAACTATTCATTGTAATGAAAAAATTTTTGACAGACGAAAATTTTGTTCGAACAACGAAGTTGATAATAAGAACTTTGCGCAACCTGCAGGAGCCTTGTAATAAGTGTATTACTTTAAAAACGAAATACGGTCTTCATTTTCAAATTGTTTCTTTTTGTATAGTAAGGTACGGTTTTATTAATATGCTCTCGTATATCGCATGGATTTTTGTTTAAAGATAAGTTACGAGGGCATTTACATAAAGCAACAAATGAATATACAATGGTACAAATTTCACAAATTGCTCATTAAGGGAAGATATGTTTGTAAAATAAACTTAGTGTACGCTGTGATTATATTTTGGCTATACGAAGGGTACTCCAAGAGTAATTTGATTGAATTTCTAAAATTTTTTTCTGTGGTCAAGTCAATATTCCTTATAAAAGCAGACGTTATTCTGTAACACTCTGTATTTATAGATAAAATATGAATTAAGTAACCTTTCGACAACAATACCATGTCAGTTAGGCAAAATTGCTAAATTAAACAAATTGATTTGTAAAATTGAACCTGCCGTTTCGAAACAGATCATTTGGTTAAATAAAACTAGGCAGAACTTGAGCGAAAAATAATTTAATAGTCCAGATTTGATATATAGAAAATACTAGTAACCGGGTCTCTTAACTTTACTGAATTAATGAAAGCATCTTAAGCCTTACCAAAGAATTGAGACGTTCGGGATTTGGAAGAATTCAAAAATAAGAATTTTATTAAATTTTTGCTCCAAGACTGTTGTAGCCCCTCCCTTGCATTAGAAATACATTTTTTCGTCTATCGGTTGCATCTGGATATTTCAGTAGGTTCGTCTGTCATATCTTTTTGATTAAGTAAGATATTTCTTTAAATTGTCTATAAACACTACTGAAAGTAGTTCTAAATTTTAATAATATGTTATGGACATGGTTCTCATTATTTACGATATAATGGATTTTTTACAACTTAAAATTTAAATGACCCATTCTTCAATAGCATGTAGCATCTAATATTTGGCACCTGCCAATTTTAAACACCTAACTGCTATTCGCTTTTCAAAGATATTTATCGAAAAATTACACAACAGTGTTAGGTGGCCATTTTGAAGTCCACAAAAACCAGAGCGCAAAATGAATGTTATTTATGTAAATGTATAATAATCAACCTAAAACGAAAAGAAGTTGGGTAGCCCAAAGAAAAACGTATTTGTAGTAAAATGTAAATGTACATACGTAAATTAAATGTAGCCAGGTGTAGGAGACCTTCCCACATAAAACGATGTCCTGGAGATGTCAGTTTCTGTGGTTAAAGTATACAGGAGGACCCGCATTGAAGAACGTAGTTTATTTTATTACACCAGTGGTCTTAAACGTATTTTTATGTGATATTATTCTGCTACAGTAGAATATCCAATGAAATGTACCAAGTACTTTTTCTTCTCAATGCACTTTTTTATACAAATTACCGAAATGCATTTGCGAGTACATATAACCTTAATTTATTAACATAGTTGAAAAGCCTTTAAGCTTAATGTCGTTTAGAATTTCTGTACATGTAATTTATTCGCCTTTTTAATTTACACACTCATGCAATTTCAATATAAATAATTGTTAAGAGGGTTGTAATGAATTTTTAATACCTTTGTCGTGGGAACTTGTTAAGTAACTGTTGAAGTTTCAAACAATCGGACGATAATATTAAATATTAATTGTTGTACCTATGTATGTACATTTGTATAAACAGTTTCAAACTATAACTTAAAATAAAGTTCTTTATCATACATATTAGGTCATAACAATCAATACTCACTAAATGAGCTGTTGACATTTTAGATTTATATCGAACGATAATGAACAAAATATCATTAATTATTATGACGCACATTAATTGTTAAGCTATCTTTTTACTATAAAATGCTTGTTTACATAAACTGTTTTTAATAATAACTTCTGTTCTAGAAAAGAATTTATGTAAATCCTTATATTTTAATTGTCTAACTATGTACGTATCAAATTAATAAATCAGTTTAGGTGAGCATAGTTCAGGAGAAATGTACAAGGTGTAAATGGAATAAGTTCAGTCTTATTTAAAATCAAATATAACCAAATATGTGTTTAGATGGGCTCAGATTACATCTTGTACGTGGGTTTTTCAATCTATTTCTATACATTCGATTTTAATTACTTAGCTGTAAAATAGGTTAACAATGAAAATTTTATCTTAAACTCAATTACCACGCAACGTTATATTAGTACACACTTGCAAATTCGTGATTAACGCCCAGCTAATAATTTGTGCTGTGTGTAGGCTAAAGGCTACCTGTGAATGCTTAGAAATTATTCTTAAAGCTCTAAGAACTTCAGCTTATTTATATTTTTACTGCAGTATATTCTTTATTTGTGTCGAGTCAATGTTCCATTAAATAAAAGAAATATTTAAATTACAGTTTTGGTAGATTAATGATACGCACAGCGCAACAAGGTACAAAACGCCATTGATATATTTACTAATTGTTAACACGTTTGCGTTAGTGATGCGCGATTCATTTAAAGACAGTTATCTTTAAGTAGTGTATCTGGGTTAAGAGTTTACAATATTTATTCTCGGACTACTACTGTATAATGCAAATGTGAAATAGTACTGGCGCGTACGAATAGGAGATAGCAGCCACATATGTTATAAATATATGTAAGAAGTTTTAACTTGTTCAATTGAGTAGTAACTGCTGTGATACGATTTGTATAAAGTGTTATCTGTATTGGTTTGCGAATTTTACGATGGATGCAAAATTAGAGCAATGCGCGTACATTAAATTTTGTTTTAAATGCATAAAACGTATAAAATGATTCAGAAAGCGTTCGGTGAACATTCATTAAGACCAACGCAAATTTTTGAATGGCATACCCAGGTAGCGGGTAGAATGGAATTTGAGATCGCAACAATTCAACAATGTGTTCGTGAAGACCGTCGTCAGACTATTGAAGACATTGCCACTAAATGTGGAGGATATTGAACGTGCTAGCGCTTTTTGATCAAGAAACTGGGAATGCACCGCATCGCCGAAAAATTTGTTCCAAGACCCTTGACAATTGATCAAAAGCAGCAATGAATTGATGCGAACACTAAGCTAAAGCGACTTGCTTCGTAAGATGCTAACTTTTTGTCTAGAATCATAGTAGCCGATGAAAGTTGAATTTATGAGTATGACGCAGAAACTAAGCAACAGTCGAGAGAGTGAAAACATCCCAGTTCACCAAGACCAAAGAAATGCAGGCAAATGAAAAGCAATCTCAAGAGTATTCTCGTTGTTTTTTTGACATGAAAGGCATTTTGCACCGAGAATTCATGGCGCCAGGTGTAACAGTAAATTGTAAGTGCTATTGAGATGTTTTGAGGCGGCTTTGCGAGGACATCAGATGGAAAATACCTGAACTCTGGAATGACAAAGTGTTGGCATTGCATCACAATAATGCGCCGTCGCACAGTACTTTCCGCAAAGTTCTATCATTGCCGTTCCCCACTCACCCTATTCGCCTGATTCGGCATCGTGCGACTTCTGCTTTATCACGAAAATGAAACTGCAATTGAAACGCTGACGATTTTATGCAATTGAAGAAGTTCAAGCAGAATCGCAAACAATGTTTGACAGAAGCAGACTTCCAAAAAAACCTTTGGACAGTGGGAAAAACGTTGGAATCGATGTACACTTGCAGCGGCATACTACTACCATAGAGATGAGTTTTGGAATTTTTATCGTATCAGTCCGGGAACATTTAGCTACCACCTCGTATCTATTTAAAATTTTCAAGTACCTTTCCTCATTAACTCATTATTATAACGACCATTTGCAGGTTTATACCGAAAAGGGTCTTATGGTAATGTTTAGGTAATAAAAAAGGATTTCTAGGACTCGTAAACTGTGTTTAAATACTTAAGGGTATATTTAGAAAAATTAAAAAATTAATAATTAAAAGGAAAGCTTTCAGAATTTGTCATGTTTACTTTAGTATCGTAAATTTGCTAAAACGATTTCCACTGTGATCTCTTTATTTGGATCGATCGAAGTTAAATTATAATCAATAGAAGTCGCAGTGAACTACAAAGTTCACGCTCTTCCATCCTGGTTATTTCCTTACCTGGTGGTATAACGAGCTGGAACGCTTCTTTCGTCCCAGAGGTTGTTAAAGATGTTAATTTTCCTAGATTAGCTAGCTTGCTCCGGTCACCACAGTGGAGATAGGGGGATTCCTACGTCTATAATGGAATTAATTTGGCAATAATTCAGAAATAATTTGCAACGTCAAAAATCGGGGAAAAAGTCGTGATTTATGGGCGTCACTTTACCTTAACTCTCTTGACGGTTACAACTTGGAAATGGGACGGTAATGTGTCCTATTTCAAGACCGAAAGGATGTACTGTGATTATGGCGTACACCATTGGGGAGGCACTTCAAGTCCGTTCGAGTTAGACTCACACCTAAAAAAATCCTTTACTTACTTAGGTCTAATATTTTCCTGTAAAAAAAGGTCATTTACTATTACTAAAGTTATTTATAACGGTAAAATAATAAGATTATCTGTTTTAAATAAATCGCTTATAATCAAAACAACATAAAGTAGTACAAACAATACAAGAGCATTTAAACAATCAATTAATTAAGCAATAAAATTTCAAAATAGGGGACCCCTGGGTTTGATTTCTAAAGACTATCTTAATTAATAATAACAAAATACTGACCCTTTCTAATGGTGGCCTTAATTTACTGTAATTGTCTAAATTAAATATATTTCCGGTTAGTCAATCGAATTTCATACCACACGAACAAATTGTCTAGCTACTACGTGATTGAAGTAGGTCTCTCAGCGGTTTGTTACTACGTTACGAGAAAGGGAGCTGATTGTCGGATTCCCCAGTGAAGCTCAGTGACTTATAGGGCGGAAGGGAATTATCGAAAAAGTGTCATTTACTTGTGCTTGAGTTGGATTACGTGACTTTTTATAGTAGACCCTAATGACTCCGGTGCGTCGTGAATAAAGCGTAGGTAATGGTACTTTACCAGACGTTCCACAGCCCTGTGGTCAAACCTTGAACGGGGATAACGAAATTTGACCCAATTTTTCCAAATTCGCTTACAGCGCCAACCTTCCTAATTTACCACGATTCAGGCATTGGATATTCGTTAAGGGTAACTAACTAGTTGCTTTCATGAACTTTTACGCGTACCCACTAATTTATTAACATCATGCCTCGCTATTGCACGCTTTCACTCGAGAAGTCTGTTTTATGAGGTTTCTGGGAAAAAGGGGGTTGGTGGTTAACATTTATTTTTAGAAGCATAAACATTCCCATGGGAAAGCTGATGTTGTAAATTGTTTTAAAAGCGTGAACGGGGGTTTCTGAATATTAATAATTATTGTTAAAAATTGGCAGCAACCTGTTAAATCCTTGTTTATAATTCTAGATATAAAAAAGGTATTGGTAGTTTACCTATTAGATATTATTATTAATTGACTTATATATATATATATATATATATGTATACACACACACACACACACACATATATATATATATATATATATATATATATATATATATATATATATAT
>JAHWXV010304898.1:0-13260 GCA_024586415.1 Phrixothrix hirtus | reverse complement strand
AAAAGAAATAATAGTGGAGAGAGAGAGAGAGAGAGAGAGAGAGAGAGAGAGAGAGAGAGAGAGAGAGAGCACGCAGTAATACTTCATATGGTGATGGTGAAACAATATATTTTTGCAGTGCTATTCTGGGCTTCCATTCGGAAATTTTTTGTTTCAGTATAGAAAATTGTGAATTAGCTGATAGTGTTACGCAGTGTAGACCATTTTGAAGCAACCTGCAAGCTTTCACGATTATGTTTAAAAAGATCTGCCCAGTTTTTAACATTGAACATGAAGGTTCAGAGTCATCCAATGTGGCTGCATCTATTTTTGTTCTAGCCTATGTTGGAGTCACGCTCTTTTCTAGGATACCCTACGATGCCTGTTTTTATAAAATTGGCTCACACATAACAAACAGTTATTTATTCTCCCACCCTACAGTAATGTATATTAGTTTATAAATAATGCATAATAAATTAAAATCACTGAAGCGACATCTCTATTTAGTGCTAGAATCTTCTTAATCAGCCGTTATTATCATTTGGTAAATATAAATCTACAATATCAATAAGAAATGGATTTGCCTTTTTATTATCTGAACTTCTACTCTTATACTTTCCAATTATAACGAGGCTCGTTGTATAGCTCCATTGGAATTATGCAAATTTAATATTTATGGACACTGTAGCCATTTCCACCCAATTTGATGACAATTATGCCTATCAAGCATACCACTCTGTCAACAACAAGTTGAATTTTAATGATAAGAAGTCATATTCATAAAGTGTAATTGAAAATGCATAAAACAATATTTTTCCAGCTGTAATAATAAATTATTGATTATAAAATCTTTTGAAAGTTGTTGATAGAAAACGTTTACAATCATGAATTATTATTAGAAATAAAATATTAAGAGACAATATTTTACATAATGAAGCTGAAAAGTCAGAAGTGATTAAACAAATAGAATACAATTGTAACACTTTGTAAATTTCGTTTTAAGACTTGCAAATTTTCAAAGTTTGAAGCTAAGTATATTAAGTAGGTATGTATTTTAAAAGAACAGGTTATTGGAAGATTTATAACTTTGAAAATTAATGTAAGTAGTTATTTTCAGCATTGTTTTTGTAATAAGCTTTCGTGTATAATAGCTTCCCAATGATAAATTTGGTTGGCTTACTCTGTTTATACTCCATCGTTATTATACGTGCATGTAATGGAATTCCCTGTTTTTCATTAGTATTTTGTTAGATTTATAGCTTTTAGTTTGGAATATTTATTCAGCTATCAATTTTAACATTGTCTACTTTCAACGGCTTTTAATATCTGTAAATTTCAATGGTTGTATTTGAATTGTTTAGTTATTATGATTTCGTTTTTTTAAATAGATTCTTGTCTTGGAGCCAATTTTACCTGCAGCTCCCTCGTGGCCAAACTAGAAACTAATTTAAGTTTTGAAATTTGTTTTCTCGGATTTATCCCTTCTATTTCTATGTACGTGTAGTATTTCCTGCAATATTTATGCTAATAGTTGTTTTAAGTGCAATTGCTTTGAGGCAGCTGACCATAAATTTTAATGTGGTTTTCAGGGTTGCACCGGAGTCAAATAATTATTCACTTCCAAGAAATTAAATCAGTTACAAAGCGGAGTTAAAGCCTTATATTTTTAATATTATTTTCCGTTGCTTCCTTAATTTGCATATTTCTAGTGTTGTGTAGAATTTGTACTATGTTGCTTATGTTGATTACATAGAATTTATATTAACAAATTGGTTATTCCTGTAAATGACTGTTCATGTTAAAGTTTCATTACGTGCAGAACATACCTCCTTTATCATTATACTTATTAATACTGAATACAATTCCTTGTTACCGCCTATCTATTGGCTGACATGTAAACCATGCAATTTGCACGAAAGGCATATTAAAGAACCATTTGATATTAAATAGACAATTTTATAAATAGCAGGCGCTTTTGAATTTTGAATATTTTTATGAAATAAAATAATTGTTTCTGTTTAATCATAAATCTGAGTTCATATCAGTTTATTAAGTTCATAAACTAGAAACGGAAATGATCATAACGGCACATTTCCCACAAGTAAAGTGCCAACTAGATCCTGACACCGAATGTGCATGCCGTATTCATTTTACTGTTCCATTCCTTCCACATTTAAAGTCTGTTTGATTCTACTTAGTGATAAATATTGCTATAAATAATTTATAATCAGATCCAATCACCGTATACATTAATCAGTCATCTAAATTTGGGGTTTCTTAATTCGGAAACCACATGGACAACTATAATACCATTATGAACGTCACCACTTCAAAAACAAAACCCTATAAATCACGCAAACCAAAAGAAACTTTTTAATACATGAATTTATCAAAGCTTACTATTATGTAATAATCAGTCGCTAATAGTGGTGTAATTTAGTGTTCTGCCTTTTACGCTATTCAATTTTAAGACAGCATTTTCAAAATTTTTCATTTTCCATATAAGTACATGAGCAACCCTAAAAATTTAGTAAATAATTATAACAAATAATTATAACGACTATACACCGATAGATAAAATTTTAATGAAATACAGAACACAGAATGTTTTAAGATATATAGCCATATGTTAATAACAAATATATAAAAAATCGTAATGAGCATGTGTTCTAAAACACATTAGATTAATTTATGAATCCACATCAAAGCTAGGTATATTTCTAATGAAAAACAGTCACAGTATACGTTTAAAACGATAAGCTTTAATATCAATGCCGGGGTGTTTTTAGGAGCATTTCGTATAACTAAGAAATCCCATAAACTAGAGCTAATGGAGATATATCGCATGAACTTGGACCTGCTTTATCAATCTACCGTTCTGAATACGAGGCCTTTAAAAATTTACGAAGTTAATTAAACTTGGATACCATCGTGCCTAGAGGTTGAGGCATAAATAAAGACTTAATAAAAATCTCTAATTGTTCTGACTTGTTTCTTATTGAATATAACACGTTTTCTTCCACATGAGCATAATGGTTGTGAACATTTCACTGCGAACTAGACTATACTGAAAGAAATTTTAAAGTATCCACCAAGTTTTCTAAATGCTAATGATAGTTATAAAATATGTAAGCCAATCTATTGTCACTACTTATACTATTTAAATTTGGTAAAGGTAAAATTGTCTAGATGAATAATGACTTATTCATATTCACATAAGATCGCCACGTGGAAATGAAAGGATGCTGGGCAATAAATTTCACAAAATCAACATCCAGATTGTTGAAACCTTGCACGATAAAATCTTTCAGTGCATTTCGATTTTTCTTCCTATGATTATTGAACTGTGGTATTAGAATCTAACAGTAATGATTGAGAAAGTAATGTATAGTATAATTTTAGTACATTACAATCTACATGAGTACAGAAACAAATTTAAATGTTGTAACATCAGGGAAACGCCTAGAATTAGGCAGCTAAGCACACTATAGTTACGGCGCGGTTATGTGTTCATTTTAGAACTTCTAAGATTGTTAGAATGGTCAGTATAAATGCCACCTAGAGCTTTGAAAAATGCGGTACAGATTGGATAAGCTTTAAATAAAAACAATTGAAATACATTAACTTAATTAAATAACAATTAACGCGCAACATAGGAATCTAGGAGTACAGATGTTAGAAAATTATTATTAATTATTATTTACGAAGCTAGTTGAATTAGTCAGGTAAACATGCAAGTGATGGTGTTACCAAATTAAATCAATGTTATTTGATTAAAATACATTCCTCCAGATGGAGTCATACCAATTTTCAATATCATCTGCCAGTTAACTTGTATATAACAGTCATTTAAAATAAACAATCAGTATTAGTTTCGCTAGAATGGAAAAAGGTGATTTTCGCGATCTCATAAAACATTATTTTCTGCGCGGAAGATAATAACAGATAAACATTTTTTGGACTCTGCTGCAACTAAAATGATTTACAAGTGGTTTAATGCTTTTCGCTGTAGTTGTACGAGCGTTTACGATGCTGACCTACCAGGCAGGCCAGAAATACATGCGCACCAAAAATGATAGAAAAGTGCATGGTATTGTGTTGAATGATCGTAGAGTTAAGGTGAGTAAAATTTGGCGGTTTTAAAACTGTCGATTATAACAGTTGCTTTAATTTTACATAATGATTTATATATGAAAAATCACTATGCAAGATGGGTGCCATGTTTTTTTAGCAGTGGACTAAAAATGTAATCGTTCAACAACTTGTGTGAAACAATTTAAGCGAAATACATGCGAATTTTTGGGTCGATTTATTACTATTGACGAGATTTGGGTTCGTCACTATACTCCCAGAATCAAAAATCAACCGAAATAATGAGTAGAATCTGGTTCAAGTACACCTAAGGTGGTAGACGTGTTGCTATCCGTGGAACAGTGGAACAATAATAGGAGAGTATTATTCATAGTTGTTGGACCACTTGAATAAAAAATCAAGAGAATCGGCCACATTCTTCGATACTGCAACTGCAAAAATACATGTATTGCATTTCGAAATTCTTCCGCATACCCTAAATTCACCCAACTTGGCTCCTTCTAACTGATTCTTATTCTCAAACCTGAAAACATGGCTTACTTGTAAGAAATTTTCAGACAATGAAGAAACAATAGCCGAAGTAGACATGTACTGTGCACACGTTGATAAATATTATTCTACTGAAGGCATTAAACGGCTTAAATACCCTGGAATATGTGTGTTGAGTTAAAGAGGAACTATGTTGAAAAGTAAAATGCTTTTACACCGAAAAAGAACTACTTATTTCATTTTTACCTAACTTATTGAACTAACCTCATATTAAGTAATAGGAAAAGACCTAATATAAAGGTTGGAAAATTAAATTTAGTTTATGCTATATGATATATGATATTTTATGAAACACAACCTAAGGGCTTCAGTAAACTTTGAAGGCGTAACTAAATAATAAAATCACAAAAGATCTCCAAGTCTGTATTTGGACTGCCGGAGACGCGATATGATTAGAAATGTAAGAACCACTTTACAGATAGATTAAAATTTATGTAGTTGTATATGAATTCTCTTGAATAACTCAAAAATTATATAGATGTATTCTGTAATTGATTCAGGTAAAGAAATTTGAAGTCATTTCCCACGGTCAACTTGCCAAATACTTGCCTTGTGCGGTATATTCACTAATAATCGCGAGAGAAACCTTCGTCAGTTGGACAATTTCTAATTTTCCCGATATAAGATAGTATAGGAAAGTTATTAGACTGGACCAAAGTCATAATTTCAACAAATTATCACCTTTGAGGTCATCTCAATATGTTCATGCTAATCTGTTTGTGTGTCTTTTATCTATCGTTTGTTTGTCATCAGTACGTCGTCAGTCCGTCGTATGCCCGCCGTCTTTCGGTTGTCGGCCCGCCGACAGTTGGTCGTCTGTTTGCCGTCTGTTCGTAGTCTGTGCGTCACCTGTCTGGCGTCTCTCCATAATGTGTGCTCGATCTTTCATCCAAGATAATTATAAAACGAAGCAACGGATTGTTCTCAAATTTAGAAGGTAGAAACTAGAAAACTTCACACCAGCTGAAAATATTTTAGTAGTGGTCAGTCTATTGAGTTGGTGAGGTGGAAGGAAAAGATTTCACTTTGAAAACATCAATACATTCCTGGGCGTACTAATAGACACTCCATTGGTTAAAACGAATTCTTCGTTTTCACTTACAGAAATTTCCTTAAATATTGCAACTGCACTTACAAAGTTTCGATGCAATGTGTCAAAACGTTTTCAAGATGTTAAAAAAATTATTTGTAAAATATTTTTCTAAAAATCATGTAATGAAAACGAAAGTTTGCGAAAACTCTGTTTATATGAACCGTTTTTTTATTTTATCTAATTCTACATGCAACTAGAGTTTATAACCCCGTTTCTGGAACACCTTGTGTATTATCATTATACTAAAAATAGATATAACATAAGAAGTACTTCCACATCATGATCTGAAACGAGACATTATTGTTTGCAATCTTATAGAAAGCCCATTCACCCGCACAGTTCGCTTGCTCTTCAAAAAACACATTAGCTACGTTCTTTACAACTGTAATTATTTCAGAGAGCTTTAAATTTAAATAGGTTTCGAAGCACCAGTTATTTCCAATACAACGTTTTCTCTATGCAGCCAATACACTCCATCTTAGTCGGCGCTAGCGCGCTTCCTATGAAAGTTAAATAGTTAAATATATCTCCCACTTTGCAGCCCGCAATATTCATACGAGGCGCACCAGCGCCGACTAATCAGCATCGAGCTGTACAATTTCATTCTCTCAGAACCTACCACCAAGTTAAATTATGGTACAACATCCAAAAAATCCACTAGAATGGGGATGGGAGAAAAGTAAAGTTGAACTTATTCCGATAAGAACCACAAAGGTAACCTGTTCCTGCAAATCTGTTAAAAAGAGGGATGTGGTCTAACATGCGGGAGTAGAAAGGGGGGGGGGTGTTGAATACTCTCTATTTTGATTTTGTAAAGGAGTATCGTGTCAGAATGTCATAGAAATTTTATCTGACTCAGAGGATGAAAATGAAGAAACAACTTTGGTTAATCAGTTTATGACAATAAAAATGAGAGATGAAGATAACATCGAGGATAATGTTAACATCGAGGATGAAGATAACATCGAAGATAATGCTGAAGTTGAAGATAAAGATGAGCCTGGGCACGAAGAAAAAAATATTGTGGAAGAAGGTTTTCAGGAATGTATCGAGAAACTTAAAAAGGCTAAAATGCTAGCCTTAGGAAAATGTAAAGTGTTTGGGCGTAATATGGAGACCATTATAAAGACTGCGCCTTCTACTGTACCTCTGCGGTGTTGCGGAAATGAGTAAATCATAAAACAATTAATAAAACTTACTGTAGCGTGTCACTATTTATTATGTTTCTATATCGAATACCTTTCCTATATGTATTGCTGCTTCTTTTATATTTATGTATTCTAACATTTAATATATAATACTTATTGTACTTAAAGGCGTTTAGACCCATTATATGTAGAGATAAGAAAAACAAAAGAAGACCAAAAATTGACGCCACAACTAAGGGAAAAACGTGAAAATTGAAAGATTTGGAAAAATCCATATTTCTTAAATAATTTATATCTCGGAAACTATAAATCTGATCAAAAGATGATATCATTAAAAATATCTGAAATCGTATTGTCTATCTTTTTTATAATAACATTTTTGATCGTAACTTACGTTGGAAACGAAATAATGGTGAAAAAGTCAATTTTGCTGCCATCTTGCCAAGATAACGCCGTGAACGGCAAAGATTGTACATCGATAACTTAAAATTATCTCAAAAACGTCCAATTCAAGAAGTATACCAAATATAAACTTTCCTTGACCTTTTGCACGGTCAGCCTATATAAGAATCCCCTGGTACCTGGACTATTAACGGTTTCAGGTCAAAAATGTAGAGACAACTTAAACATACTTCCAGCGATAGTGTTGCTGTTGCTGATTAACATCTTGTTTAGTAGGTTGGTCGTTTTTCAGCGAGTAAAGTGTAAAATTTGATAAAGGTTTTGAGCCAGCATTTAGATGTACGGGTATTTATAATGAGCGGTAATCCATCAACTAAAATCAATTTTCGTCACGATCACGTGAATGTAGCGATTAACAAGGTAGATACTGTTGCAATAATGGTACCTCCTGCGATTTGATGAACTAATGTTCAAAAGCACTTTTATATTGCTTAGACTTGACTGAATGCAAAACTCAACTTCATTTTCATACATTACCTTGTTATCATTGTCCATATACCTTAATGAAGACTCTGTAATATCGTAAATCCGCAACAGTCGATACCTTCAGCGTCCTCATCTCCTGGAACCGACACACCTACTTCTTTTTCTGTAATATTGTGCTTAATGTTCTTTTGAACACTCAAAAACTTATTTACATATACTTTTAGTTAATTCAATATTTATACACTTCTCGTAATTGTCGCACAAATACAATGATTGACATTTTCACCTAGACGGCTATAATTGAAGTATTAATAATGCGTCTTATTGTACTTGAATTTGTTGCAGCCGCATGCCACTATTCAACCACCACCACCACCACCAACCCCCACGACCTTCCATTCTTTTTTTAGAATAGTTAAACCGCTTTTAAGATGTTATCCAGTGTCACGCATAGAAAAAGCCGGAAACTACCAAATATTACACCTGCACAAATAAACATTCCAACTGATCCTTTTGCACGTAAGAACATGTGATCTTCTTTGCTAGTAAATTTATCTTTGTTTTCTTTCCCACGTTCTTAGGTCAAGTGATAGAGAATAATTAATTGACTGGTCAGCTAAAATGTGTTCACTTTCATTACTTAAATGACTAATACTCCAATTATGCAAATTAGGCAATTGATTTATGATGCATTGAAATGGTTATTAATCGTTTCAATTATGCTAGGTCAGTTCTCATTGAAGCAATTATATACATCTTATATATATCTTCCGCATATTCCACATGGTAATTTTCACAACGCTCTTAACTTTGCACGCAATTGTTTTAATTAACATCACACACCACTAACTACGATCATACGGCGCCAATCTTTACGCAATTTAACCGAAATTGTCGAGGTATCTCCTAAGCATAGCTTCATGAACCCGTATAAAACTTTCCTCTTAAGTTGCATTTTGTTAAAATAAAAATATATAAACATATAAATATAAAAGATAGTTGGGCATTACGTATATATACATAAGTGACAAACATGAGTCAAATATGAAAACATAAAACATAGCAAAATTGATCATTACATATATAAGCAACATACATCAGTGAAATATGAAAATAAAAAGATTACATAAAGCAAAACGGTTACATGATATGAAATAACGTAAAAAATAACAAAGATTACAGTAGCCTGAGACCAAAGTTTAAAAATCTAAAAGTAATTCTTGAGACAGCAAAATAGTACAGAAATGTGAAAATATTTATTAAATGTAATAAGCAAAGACAACAATTAAGTCTGATTTAACAAAACAGCAAATTTAAGTTAAATAATATAACATAATCTAAAGAATCCAATAAAATAAACTCAGGCAAACATACCAAAAAGAACAGGAATGAAAAAAATAACTAGTATATGCACTAAACAAACATAATAATTCAGCCTGGGTTAACTACACAGCAAAATTAAAACAAATAATAAAACATAATGAAATTAACACAATTAAACCAAGACAGATAGATGTAGAAAATCATATCATAAAATAAACACCTACTATACTGATAGTAACTTAAAGGATTAACCACACTAACTACTGCGAACTGAACAGAAGTTAAACTTCGCCATAGATAAACAGTGTAAGAATTGATCGAATTAGCTACACTGGAAATAGAGAGGCAATTAGTTCAGGAGGCTATGCAAGGTGCAGAGCACTAATGTCTTTAATTAACTCAGCACAAACTCCAATTCTAATCAGTTTAAGTATAAAGCACAAGGATATCATCATATCCACAACCGCAAGGGCAAGAAAATGGAAGTTCCATAAGGCTGAACATTTAATAATAATTGTGAAAGGGCTCATAACCTAATAACCGATGTATTACATTCTTATTTAGGCGAATAATTTTATTCAGAATTAAAGAATGAAGATGAAACAAAAATCTTGCTGTACCTCCATTTGACAGCTCCAGTTTCGAAGCGGACCATAGGTTTATAGATGACCTCTTCACCTAAAAGGATTTGTCCGACTTAACATATGTATAATTTTGGAGGCAAGATGCTCACACTCCTTGCCTTCAAAATTTGGCGACCAAACTAGGTTAACTCTAATTCCATCTTGTGAAAAGCCAACTAAACCCTTATAAATTTCACTAGAATTACCAGGACGGTTCTTTGAATTGTAACTATCACAAGAAATGACGATGTCTGAATCAAAGAATAAGTCAAAATGGTCATAAATAACCGCCTCTGCTAAAGTGATAGCGCACTATTTACCCGTGATAAGCGTAACTTGAGCAGAAAGATTAGCAGTTACCTGCTTAACATAATGGTGCGAGGGAGCCTGTATGTACTTAACGTAATTGCGATTAAGAATTCGGATAATTGCTCATTTGCATGCGTAAAAATACTGCAGTTGCTCTTTTGCATCCGCAGAGATGAACATCCACAACGTGGGAGGCACCTAGGCAATGGAGTATGCTAATTTGTTCTCTACTATTGTAAATTTTAAAAAAATGCAACTAATCCCACATAACTTAAATAAAATCTAAGGGCAATGTCAATGATTAATTTAAATTAAAATCAGTTGCTTTATACGCTTCAATTACAAGTACTGTACGAACTTATTTTGCCGCCTAATGTGGCATAATTTACGCAACCTACAAGCAATGTGTCGCATGTGTTCGACTCTGATTTGATGATATTTGGATATGTTCTAGACAATTAATATATAAGAGACGCGTACTTTTTATCTGCTTTTAAACAGTTTTATGAGGTAAAAACCACCCCCGAACTCGAATTTTTATGCGACCATTTTGGCAATTTCATATACAAGCAGCAGACCAATTTTAATGGAACCAATGCTAACATAATTGCTTTCGTGCTCAATAAACCCTTAATCTTTTTCAATTGTTTCAACTTGTTTGTAGGGTGAAAACTACCTGGAACTTTCAAAGACTACTAGTTTTTCTTCTATGTATCCGCCTTTATACCATTAGTATTTGAATAAATTTATATATGGCGGTGATGAAAATTAATTTTGAACTAAAGATTATAATTCGATAATATTATTTCGTAAATGAAGGTTAGTGTCGGAATACATCAAGCGTACGTCATCTGAAAAACATACCATATACGAGGGGGCGTTTTTATATTGGCGGAATGGAGGAGTTATCGAACCGCGACATTATTGAATTAGTAGTGTTTGAGTGATTGTCGTTTAAACAAGTCAGAACATGGAAATATTTTCAATATGAGTACGAATGGCATGGTCACGGGCGTTTTTGAAGCTCTGCAGTGAAGACCAGGATAGAGTATTAAGTCGGATTGTTACAGGAGATCAAACGTGGGTTCATGACTATGAACCTGAATCCAGACAATATTCAATGCAGTGGCATAAAAAAGGTGCACCCCCTCCAAAAGTGCTTAAAGTGCAACAGTTAGCTGGAAAGCTTCTTGCGACCATATTTTGAGACAGTTCAGGAATCTTGCTCATCGACTATAAAGAAAAGGGTGTCCTATAGCGGGAGAATACTATGCCACATTTCTATAACGATTAAGGGACTCCACCAAAGAAAAGCGAAGAGGAAAGCTTGCCAAAGGTGTGTTGCTTTTGCACGATAACTCGCCCGTTCATCGAAGTCGATATGCACAACTTGCCCTGCGCAAGGCATGCTTCCAGGAAATTATCCACCCTTCAGTCTAGATCTAACCTCCAGCGATTACTATTTGTTCCCGAATATGAAGAAAGAACTTCGAGGAAAGAAATTTTCATTCGATTATTAGGTAAAAACTGCAGTTCCAGCGTATTTAGAGCACAGAAATGGATCTTTTTTTTTCACTGGTATAAATAAATGAATTACTGTAGCTGAGAAATATATTGCAATTAGGGGATAATATATTAAAAAAGCAATATAATTCTGTTTTTATTTACCTTCCTTGCAACTCATTACACGAATATAAGAACGCACACTCGTACATCCAAATATTGTATTTTCCCATAGATTCGGTTGCCATTATTCTAAAATTAACAAGATTATGTGGAGATGTTGCTTTCGCTACTACTTACTGGCAGTGGCCACTCCAGGAATGAAGTAATAAAATTATAGTAGTTCCTACATTAGCGAAATGCTATATGAAACTACAAAAATGCTCATTTACAGGTTCAACTTTGAAGATGGCTTTTACGCCATATAACAATTTAATATCGAACAAAAGAATACGGCTCTTGTCAGCTCTCGCGGGTTTTTTGTGGTATTTACGTTATTTAAATTAATAAAACATCAATATGCTTTGCGAATTATGTTATCTACTTATAGTATTTTAATTAAAAATTCAATTCAAATTGTAAATCTTTAAAAACATCCTTTTATTTAAGTATAATCTGCCTTTTTATTAAACTATTATAATGTACCTCGTAGAATATAAAATAATGCAATCTTTTAAATCTTATACAAATGTAAAACTTCTTTACAGCTGCAAAAACATTACGTCAGCGCGCTGATACAATGTATTAAAGCTGGTTAGTTATCGCAGTTTTAAAGAGCTGTAGAACGTTAGGTTCATAAAAATATCATTCCGTAATAGTTAAAGTAAATAATGTACTTTGTTATATCAGAAACAAATGCAGTACTCCGGGAATGTGGAATAATGAATCGAGTCGCAGGAGTTACGTCGCCGATGATATCAGCATTTAGTAGAAAAACAGTGAATAAAGGCTACGTTGAAATTTAACATGTGACCATGCAGCGTTGCTGCAAGGGGTATGATCTCACCAGCGAGGACTTTTGCTTCAAACACGCTTAAGTAAAGAAGTGTAAAAGCAGTTAGTGTTGTTCGGGGGTGTCTTTTATCTTTGTTTTAGGAAAAATACTGGACTTTCGTTAAAGAATTTAAGGATCTGCTGAGTTTAGCGGACTATAGGCAGAAAACACCGAATAATTGGGATTTGTCTTTTTAAACGAAATGGCGGCCTATTACCAATATACAACTTTCCACCTGTACGGGGTTATTGTTCCTAAGAATAGAAGGTTGATCCACTTCTCGAACACCTGTAAGTGTTTTATACTTTCTTCGTCTTTTCTCCGCTTAACCTGATTTCGGCAAGAAAGAATTACCTGTGCAAATCTTTGCAATCATCCAATGTTGTGCTGTTATCGCTGATCTACTTTTAACTGTGCAAAAGTAACGCAAATTTAATTAAAAGACATACCGTTCCTTTATCTGAATAGTCTGGAAATAAATAAATTACTGCCTTAAGATATATGCCGTAGCCGTAAATCAGAATTAATTCAGTAAAACATTTTATAATTTGAATTCAAACTAATTATGTAATTGTTTGTAAGACATATTTCCGTTAACGTCTTAATTATTAATTTTACCTGTAATATTATCTAATATACCCCGAGGTACCCATTTTATGAATGCGTTATTTTGACATTTCTTATCTGTGCATATTATTTTGTCGCTAGCAAGAACCTATATATATATATATATATATATATATATATATATATATATAT
>JAHWXV010304846.1:0-12919 GCA_024586415.1 Phrixothrix hirtus | reverse complement strand
CATCTTGGTTGCAATGGACTATTTTAGGAAATGGACCGAAGCATACACTCTACCTAATCAAGAGGCAGTTACAGTGGCCGAGACCTTGGTAAAAGAACTGTTAAGCTGGTTTGAGATTCCTTTGGAACTATATTCAAACCAAGCAAGACATTTTGAGTCAGCCTTGTTTCAAAGTCTCTACCAAATGTTGAAAATACACAAAATCAGAACAACTGCTCGTCACCCTCAGTCTGATGGAATGGTAGAATGCATAAATCGAACAATGGGAAAATATTTGTCAAAAGTTGCCTAGGACCATCAAAGAGATTGGGAGCAATACTTACATCTGTTCCTGATGGCATAACGATCAGCCTTACATGAACCGACAGGAGAGATCCCAGCTAGAGTGTTGTTTGAGCATGAAATAAGACTACCGTGTGATTTGGAATTTGGTAGTAAGCTTGGAGAGGAGCAGGTCGCCGGAAATGCGTATGTTAAATGCCTACGATAGAAACTAAATTCTAGTCATGATAGAGTTCGTAGTAACATCCAGATTTCCAACGATCGAATGAAAGTCCAGTATGATGTAAGTTCCAAAACAAGAGGATTTCAACCCAATGATCTAGTCTGGTTGCACCAACCTCAGCGATAACGTGGTGTATATCCCAAATTGCAAAGATCTTGGGAAGGCCCATATAAGGTGATGAAAAGGATCAAAGATGTAATCTACCGAGTTATGAAATTCCCAGAGTAAAGCCCAAAGTGGTTCACATGAATCGGTTAGCCCCATACGCTGGAAGGAACACAGATCCGAAACAGCAGGATTGTATGCAAAGGGCGAACCATTTTGCATTGGAAGAATTAGAAGTCAAAAACAGCGAACAATCAATTACTGACTATATGACAACCTATTCGGGACACCACAAAGCTAGATTTGGGGTTACCACTGAGGAGTACAGAAATCTGTTTGATGTACCTGAGGAGTATCCCTTGGTCCGTGGCATCGCAATTGCTTTAAAAAGAGGTATGGCGGTGTAGAAGAAATACGGTAACTAGAACCAAAAATTGGAAAGGCATGTCACCTACTACTCCGTCACCACCAAGGTGTGCAAAGTATTACTACCTTGTGACGAAACCATTATCCTATCAAAACCACGCTATGAAGACTTGTGGAAGACATTATAAGATTTAAGAAAAGATGTTTGTACCGGTGCCAATAGAAAGTTAGCTATTCAAAAGGTCGGCTGCGGTCTAGATCGGCTTAATTGGCATGTAGTACGTAACATGTTGGAGGTAGTGTTACTAGGCACTGGTGTCAAGATCCTGATGTGCAGTTGAAATCCAAATGGAATTTCACCAACGACGAAATCTGTGGACTGCCATTTTTTTAAGAAGTGGGGCTGCAAATATGGATCGCAGTGCCAACTCCGACACTCGCCAACAGAAGTAAAATCATCATAAGTGCAAAGTCCAAGGTGACTGTTACGGGACGTAACAGGCTTAAGGAGGGGGCAGTATAACAAAAATTAGAAACAATAAATTGATAATTCTAGAATCTTCTAGAATGTTTTTTTGTAATAAAATAGGTGGTGTAATCACAATGACTCGTTGAGGTAGCCGATATCTGTCAATTAGTTAGGTCAGCAATGAGACATAGCAATTTATTACATCATTATTATGAATAATATTCTGGAATCTTTGTTATATTGTTCTAAAATTTATCTTCTCTATATAAACAGCAGATTAAATTCTCTTAGTTTAGTTTTTAATTAGAATCTTGTGCTGTAAGTTACTGTATAGATAAATGTAAATATAAATAGACATAAATGGAAATATAAATGTTTGTTGTTAGTGGATTGTAAAATAAATATTTAAATAATTAAGTGTATATAAATAATTGTCATTTTTGTGAATATAAATAAACATTTTAAAACAATTAACTAGTTGCATTACAATATACTATTACATAATAGCTTTTTATTACATATTAATGTATTTTTCTTAATAGCCAGTTGAACGATTTGATAAATATCTCTCCAATAAGAAAAATCATTATTAATTATAAAGATAACGGGAAAACTGAGTTATATTATAGTACAAAGTTCGCTTTCTTATATATGTAAGTATTGTTTTTCCCGGGTTGTTGCGGTTCATTAATTAATCGTTTAATTCGTGTATTTTTAAGATACAAAGGAAAAAATCGCGCTTTCTTGAGCATATTTTACTCTAATCAATAAACACATACTTGGAAACTTTTAAATAAATTGTCACTCAAATATAATCTGTTTGATAAAATTAAGATGGCAAAATTTTAATTTGTTTAATAATCAAATTCATCAAGTAAACTTTATTTATGGATAAGAGTTTTGTTCACATAAATCTTGTACAAATTTTACATTTTTATTATATTGTCATTTAGACATTTATTGTCAAGAAGCACTTGTCACCTTTATTAATTCAAAATTGCAAGAAAATGTACTCAAGCTGAAAAAGTAGGGATTATAAAGGTAGAATATGCTTAGACAATAATTCGAGAATCTTGATATACTGTTGCAATTTGGCTGTATCATACTAAATTTGTGTGGGCAGACCTATACATCAAATGCAGTAATAAATGCCCTTGAACTTAATATGCAGTTAAAACAAGAATATAAGGTAATTTATGAAACTCCAAATTTTAGAAAATGACATTTCTATGCTTTTTTACTAAATGATTGGAGGGCGAAAATAGGGGACGCAATATAAAAGTAAATATCTCAAAATGTATTGTCACATTAGGTTACGTAATCCTAAGAAATTAAATTTCCTTGTGAAAGCAGTAATAGTTATAATCCAAAAGCAGAATATATTCATTATACGAATTACTTTCCATTTCATAACGTAGAAGGAACAAGTTGTTTATTACAAATCAAAATCAATACTCTTCCGGTCATATGATCAATTATAGGATATTTTATGACTCATATAAATATTTTTGCCATATAATTTTCTTAATAATTTTATTTTCATTGAGGATATTGAGATGTTATGTGTGTTGACCTACTTTATGTCACCATTCTTCTTTCAATTTTTATTATTACAAAATTTTTACTTTCATTAATGAATTCATCTGTTTCTGAATCTTTAATCGCTTTGAAACGGGAGGAAGTAAATTGTTTTATTTTAAATCAGTTTATTTTTATAATGTTAAAATAGAACTTTGAAATTTTTTAAATGAGCATGAAATTGGGGAGGGTTGTAAATTAGCATACATTTTTGGTTTATCATAATTGGTGTAAATGGATGTATAATTTTTAAACTTTGTGATTTTACTGATCACATGGTTTATCGGTTTTATTCTATTTACGATTAGTAAGCTGAAGTGCCATCTTATCGTCACTTAAATTTCATGCAACCAATTAATTTTAAATAATAGTTGGAAATTTTTTAAAATAATTATATTTAAAAGACTTACAAGAATAAAAAACAGAATGAAACACAAGTGTTAACAATAATGTAATACTAGAATAATACCATTAATAGAAAAAATCGGCAGTCGTTGTTCAGTGGTGGAAATCTAATCCTTCAAATCCCCCATGTCCACCAAATCCCCCATGTCCACCAAAGCCTCCAAAGCCTCCTTCGAGACCTCCGAACCCTTCATGATGATGTTCTTTCACCAGAATTGGTACTTTTTTCTCGACAATGACTGGAACTTTGACTGGATAAGGTACGGGTTTGTGGACTGGGTATGGTACTGGTTTGGGTACTGGGACAGGTACTGGATGAGGTACAGGTACTTTAACGGGTACTTTAACTGGGTATGGTACGTGCTTGGTAACTGGATAGGGTACGTGTTTTTCAATATGCACTGGGTATGGTTTAGGTACATGAACTGGATAGTGCTTGATTACTGGAAAAGGTACTTTAACTGGTACCGGATAGGGAACCTTTTTCTCTACGGGCACAGGGTATGGATGAGGTACTGGTACTTTAATCGTTTTGTGAATAGTAATTGTTTTAATATGTCCGTGTTCTTCTAATCCACCTGCAAGTCCGCCAGAATAGCCACCCCCAAATCCACCATGACCTAATTCAATTCCTCCGTGTCCGAAACCTTCAAAACCACCGCCATGTCCATAACCTAAATCTAATAATCCACGTTTGTCTTGTTTCTTTACTGATTCAGCTGCTTTGGAATCTTCCGCAGCCTTCTTCTCTTCTACAGGAACTGCAGATATGAGAACTAAGCCAGCGAAAAACGCCGCCGAACAAATCTACAATAATAGAAATTAGATTGAGTTTTATTTATTTAGTATACTTACTTGAAACTTCATATTTCTACCCGTATGATGTGATGAACAACGACTGTTGATTTCATCCTCAAAATCATGCCTATATATACCCAAACAATATTCCGTGCTTTCTATGTTCTGTACCCCACCCTTACAGACATATGTTAACATCTATATGTTTTATTATAACGATCACTTAAAGAAGTATCTACGATCGCTCAACTAATTAATGCTTCCTGTCACGCATATTAAATTCCGGTTGCTTTAGAAAATTTCTTTGCGCTAATGTAAATTAATTTTATAATTATTGCTTACGGAAAGTATCAAAGATATGCTTGGTTGCTTTAGTTCTTTACAAAAAGTAAAACTTCAATTGTAACTCGAATTTAAATAATACAACTTCTTCGTATAACGTAAATAGTTAGTTGCACAAGAATGTAGGCTACATATCAAGGAAACAAATCTGGTCTTAAACAAGCCGCATTTTCTAATATAATTTCCTGAGCAGTTTTGTAATTTAGACTAATTATAAAAACCGTTCTACGTCAGTTTAGTAATTAATAGTTAAGTATTTATTGTGATTGTTCGCTGAAATATTTTAATAGTTTCTATTTTAGCGGCACGCGTTACATAGGTAATTATGTTTAATTAAATAACCATTATTTAATTTGTACGATTACCTAACGTAAATATTTACAAATGCTGGTAAAACCTAAATAATTGATCCATCTGCTAATGGAAAATTATTTAAGCTACAGTTATAAACATTACAGGAACGCGGAGATCTTGTTCGTTATATAAAAAGAACTGAAGTAATTATTTATTGACTATTAAGAATCCTTAATTAATGACAATTGCATAGTGGAAGATTTCCTTTGTAAGTAATTATTAATCTATATTCAAACTGCTGCTTTTCTGCTGCTTCCTGCGGTTATTTCTTCAATTTAACGCAAAATAAAGATATAAACCTTAATTGAACTTTTAAATTTAGGTTTAGCGGCATCTGAAAATAGTAGTTTATAACTTACTTAATTTGATATCCCAAAAGCGTCCTCCATTTATGTAAGATCAATTAGCAACGTCAAAGTCATGATATCCTATTAAAACGTGTCCGTTAGCCTTATCTGAAGATAGTGTTTAAGATTTTTGCTATTTGCATTAATTAAAAATTAGCAAAGGAAATTATTAAAACAAAATTTTAATTTAATTTAAATATAGGTCATAAATAACTGATATATTTCGTCAAACCATATGTGTGTAGTGTTGACAGTACTATTTGGTGCCTCAACATTGAAGTACGTAGGAATATCTACATTCACCCGTATGTTGACCTCGTTTTGTGTAATAGAATCAACGCATCCAGTGTAATTTGTAAGATAAACATAGGTGTCTTCAAAATTTTTAGGAAAACTACATAATTATTCATTCATTTGGGTGAACTATAAAACATTTTTGACAGCTACTGTGAGGAAGATATACTATATTTTGGGAAATTTATTACAAACCTGTTTATGCATAAATACATCACCTATAAGATGAATATGAATTGCTACAGCCTGTAACAAAAATGTTTGTTACCTTGTCATGTATTGACAGTACTGCACCTAAGTCTCAAGTGTCCATCTCAGACCTAATGTCTTTAACCTCTGATGGTATTTGCGTCTACTCAAAAAATGAATAAAACCGCTAAACAGGTTTATTGCCAAAAGCAATTCACAATTAAAAAGCCCTTCATATCAAATAATTAAAAACTGGTATCGGGATTTAGGATACGAAAGAAAGTCTTGTAAATATGCAGCAACAGTAGACATGAGCAAAGGGAACGTTTATTTGGTCTATCCAATCATTAGGTTAAAATTGATGATAGAAACATATAGCTTTTACACCATAAATTGAGCATTTAGAAAAGTTTGTACTCCTTGGATGCCTAAAAAGTTAATGTAACAGGCAAATTATCGATCAGGCAAGTTTAGTGATAATTAACACAGATTAGAAAAAGTTTCTGAAAAGATTTGTGACGGTTGGGAAACCGGATCCATCATTGTAACCCGAGGTACAAATACGAAATATGGCATGCTTCCACAAAAATTTTAGGTCGCTTCTTCCGTCAGCAAGAGCCTGGCAACAACTTTTTGGGATCTGAAGGAGTTTCCTTTATTGGTTATTTACAACGTGAGCACACTATTGTAAGCTAATATTATTGCGGATCTTATAACGAAATTTTGTGAAGCAATAAAGAATGAAAAAGGGAGAAATTCAGTCAAAACATCTTGTTCCATCAGGATACCGGGCGAGCACACAAGATTTAAGTATTAATGGTTGTCATCTATAATGCTAGTTTCCAAATTCTTCAATAGCGATTATTTATACCATAAGTTGAAGAAATAATCAACTGTTTTGGCAACAAACCAAAGACATCGAAAAACTTCGTCATCGCTATACCAAATCTGTTAACCTTTTAGAAAATTATATTAAAAAATGAAATTGTTTCAAACGTCCTAGTTGTATTATTTTATGTTAGTGAACTCCTCTCGTATTCTGTGATTTAGTATAACATTTTAAAATAAACATTTGTTATCATTAATCTAGTTTATTTATTCTTAGACCACGTTTTTAAGGTCGGACTTGAGGACTAATCAGATAACTGCATATCTTCATAAAAGGCAAAATCAAATAAGTAAGAGTTATTAAATAAGAAGGTGTTGTCAACCGTATACTGCCGCCAAAGCTTGAAAGTGTACAGTGAGGAAATCTGCAACGTCGAGACTCATAATTTGCTTTGTGTGTTGAAATCATCCATTTGCAATACTACATTCACAAATCTTTATAGCTATTCCGAACTATCTGTAACGAAAATATCCAATAATCACACCATAAATTCGTCTTTTGATCATCAAAAAATTCTTTATGCAGCTTACCGCTTCATCTAATTTTATGGAAAACATATGTACTAATATTTAATGCTCACGTAAGTTGACTGCAGAAAGGAAATTAATAATATTTGTTATTGTCAGTTTGTTGCTGGACAATGTATTTTATATAAATGTGAAAGTCATCGTAAATTTTATTATAAAATCTGTTGTGCAATTGAATATCTAAATTCAGAACATTCGATGCCTGCTAATGTGCCAACTCTCTTAGTACCAAAAGCTAATCGCAAATTGCCGCGTTACTTGGCGAAATCGATACGCGTCGTAAAATATCTTTTCATTATGGGTCATGTAAAGCTAATTATCATGTAAAACATATGCGGACCATCTGCTGTGCCCTGTGATATCTGCTCAACAAACCCACACGAAGTCTATAGTCAGCCGGTATGATCCCGCCGTTTTCGTGCAAACCCATTCCATCCTCTATAAAATAGTTACAGGCGTTGATTGGTCAGTAATCATCACAACTAAAAGGCCTAGAATTTATTCAGCGGATTAAGTCAAAACATAATCTTTTCCTGCAAAAACCAGCTGACTGCCATGCCGCCCAGCTATGGTATATGAACAATTCAATATCACTGTACTGTATACTGATATTTTTCCATACAAGCCCATTTAAAACGGTTCAGTTCTTTTTACAGATCGCATATACTGTTTTTCCAATGAATCTTGGGACTTACGTGAGCAATTTGTGTAGTTATTATGAACAAATGGTATAATATTTGCTTATTATGTATAGAATGATTCATTCATATGTGCTCAGCCTTCAACGTCGAATTCCTCTCTTCAAAGTAATACAAAAACCTTTTATAAAAATATACCCAGAACTTCACAATATCGGAGATACAGAGTGCTAAGTTTTTAAAACTTATCGTTTATTTTAAATATCTATTAAACTAGAAACGCATGACAACCTTTAAATGCAAATCTCACAAAACCTTTTGTTTTTTTCGATGCCTATAAGGAATACTTTTTTCGAAAAAGATGAACGGAAGATTCTAAACTTTAGGGAAAATAACGTTTTTGGCGATCTTTCTCAGCATATACTCCACTGACATTCAAAAATCAAGATTTATAGTCATAAATTAAGATAGTTTAATATCAATTCGCCGTACCAAGTTTGAAGCAGATATCGCTTTTAGTTTAAGGAATATTTTAAATAAACTGTTAATTTTTAAAAGCTTTACCTCGATGTATCTACTAAACGATGGAATGTTGGATATATTTTTATAACAAGTGGCAAAAAAGTCTGGAATATTGCAAATAACTCAAAAACGATTTTGTTAATTTTGACGAATATTTTCTGGTCGATACAGTAAAAAATTCTAAATCTAGGGGAATAACTTCCGTTCACGTAGTTATATAGGGTAAGTAACTAGTATGATCAACTTTTTATCTTTAAATGGAACACCTTGTACATTTTTATGGATATTGATAGATCTCTTTATGTCAAATTCAACGATATACAGTTATTATATCTATCCGTCGAAATTACAGATTTATTTCAAATTAATGTGTTTATTTAAAAATTTAGTTTAATCGACTTACCACATAAGTAACTTCTTAAAAAAACAGCATGACAAGAAAAGCATGCATGTTTCAACAGATGTTCAAAATGTTTGCCATTGTTGGATAAACAATGAGCAAGCCTATCGCGGAATCCTTGTATCACATTTCTGATGACACCTTGGCGAATTCCCTGAATTTCAGCTGTAATACGAGCTCTTTCAGATCCTCAGTATTCATCGGTTTGTTTTTATAAACTTTATTTTTTATATGGCACCATAAAAATAAATCTAAGGCGGTCAGGTCAGGTGACCTGGCAGGCCACTCAATCTCACCCCTACAACCTATTCATTGATTCGAGAATATTTGGTTTAAATATTGTCGAACCTGGAAACCTAAATGTGCTGGGACACATGTTATTGAAACCAGACACTTCCCCTGTCAGGATAAAGAGATTTCAAATTAGGCAAAACATGTTGGTCAAGTAAATCTAAATAAATTTCTGATGTAAGACTTCCATCTATAAAAAGGGACCAATCACATTCTGGCCAATAATGCCTCCCCAAACATTCACTTTTTGCAGCCTTTAAGTGTCAGCTTCTTCCATCTATCGTGGATGAACTGCAGACCAATACCTACAATTATGTCTATTGACAAAATCATGTAACGTAAACGTGGCTTCGTCCGAAAACAGGATATTGTTGGCAAAATCAGGATTAACATTACATGTCTCCATAAGACTTTCACAAAATTCTGATCTACGATCGAAGTCATCTTTGGAAAGTTACTGTACTAAATGGACTTTATAAGGACGAATTTTCTCACTTTCAAACAAATTTTTCACTGACTGATGGCAAATATCGTGATTTGACGCTAACTGTCTAGATGATTGCTGGCGATTTTCCTGCACATTAATTAAAATATCTAGGGCTTTATCACCACCAGTTGGTATCTTTGGTCGTCCAGATTTTGGCCGTCTTTAACACTACCAGTTTGGTTAAATCTTTTCACCACCTTTTTTACGCAAGACTGGGTTATTCCAGGTCTATTTGGATAAAGTTGATTCAATAAATTTCTTACCTCCTCCTGCGTTCTTTTACGGTCAGGTTATCCGACCATCATCAAAATCTGAATTTTTTTGTTTTCGCTTAAAACTACCATTTTATCCTCAAAACTTTTTAAAAATATTTCCAAGAAAAAATACTGTTACAATTGACGTTCTTAAAATGATCTGGTTTGTTTTTTTAAGACCATTAGATTACCACGGCCAAGTAGATTTTTAAATAAAAACATTAATTTTCAATAAATCTGTAATTTTGACAGATATACATACATAATAAACCGTATATCGTTAAATTTGTCCTAAAAAGATCTATCAACATCCATAAAAATATACCAGGTGTTCCTTTTAAAAATAAAAAGTTGACAATACTTGTTACTTACCCTGTATAACTACGGGAACGAAAGTTCTTCCCCTAGATTTCGAATTTTTTACTGTATCGACCAGCAAATATTCGTCAAAATTAATAAAACCGTTTTTGACTTATTTGCAATATTCCAGACCTTTTTGCCACTCGCTATATACGTTTTGTGTTACTGTGATGTCAGAAATTTGCCCTTAAAATCTTTACAAATATTTTTGATATACCCTGTATAGTGAAATAATAAAAGATCGTAAATAAATATCATTTTTAAGGCGAATACTAGATTAACGAGTTAGTTTCTGCCGATTAATTTGCCAAATATTAAAATAGAGTGTGGTTATATTAATTTTTTAATAAATAATTAACAAATATTTACTTATGGGATTCGAAGCAAAAATTAAAAGCTACCTACATAATTATAATGACACTCTCAATTTTGCTAGCGCTCTATAAAATTTATGAATGCTAACATCAGTAAAATAACAACACCATAAAACTAGTTCTGCTTGTTATTCGTTGTTTGTGTTTGAGTCTTTAGCATACGGAAATTCACTGTGGACATTTCGCCATGCCTAATATAGTTTTGCCAAATCTGGAAGAATTTCACCCCCAGTAGGGATTTCAAAGTGCCAACCAACACATTGACGTGGGTCCTACCGTTTTACTTCCCTGTCCGAGAATAAGCATCATTTGTTACAATTTTTTCTCTCTGAAAAATTTACAGACCTCAATCGCGTCCTTTGTAAGTACACGCAAACATTTTAACCACTGCGCACATTAAAGCTGGTTATAAAAATAATTGCTACTTTTATTAGAAAATAGTTTATATTAGACATAAGTCCAAAGATCTAATAGACTAATAATCTAATAATATACATTCTCAGCTTGCATCATAAATGTGTCACATCCATCCATACGATTTTTATTTACTGTTATCTTATAGGCATATAGATAGCAATAAGGGAAAGTTTGGTTTTCGCCCAAAATTTTCGATATCGATGTTTTTGTGGAAATACGCATTTTCGGTTCCGCTGAAACCGAAAATCAAGTTTTGAAATTGGTTTGTGTTTGTCTGCGTATCTGTCTGTCAACTGTATATCATAAAAAGTAAAAGTCGTAGATAAAAAAAATTTTAGTTTATTTATAGTCATTCGATACGTAACTACAACGATTTGATTAATATCGGATAATCGGAAGTGACATTCTATTCTTGCGATTTTTAGATTTTCTGCGATTTTCTCGAAAACGACTGACGGTTTCTTAAACTTGCCACTTTTTTTGTAATTACGATATTCTTTTATACGCATTAACCTGTTTCTCTGAGAAATTTCGCTGAAGCGGCTTATTGAGGAAAACCTCTGAAGTTAAGCATCGGTCTTTGTATCCAGTGATATAGATGGGTAACGGGGTAACCACTACAGTTACCGTTTTCAACAACAAAAAACGTAAACAACATTTGGGTACATTATTTGCATATGTATAATACGTAAGAAAAAGTCGTGTATTCTCTCACATCAAATTTTAATTTTTACTTAAAATTTAAAACATGGTATAAACGGAAAAAATAGTAGTGATGCTCTTTTCTTACAAATGCAAATGACGATTGTGATATTATGATATTCAAATTTTAATACAAATCATTTGTAAAGAATTTTTCTTCAATACCAATAATTATTTAAGTTCCTAATTGACATAGGAATTAGAAAATGTTTTTTTCAGTTGCCCAAACTGAACTAAATCTTAGAACATTTAGACACTTCTTCTGGTCACGGATGTTCCTGAAATAGTGGAATTCGCACATATCATTTACGTCAAATTAACATAAAATATTTCGGACAACAAACAAATTTAATAAATATAATTACAAGTAATCATAAAAAATCTTAAACGGATGTTAGTAAGTTTTTAACTATAAAATTCTAAACTGGTACTTAACAAAGAAAGAATATTTTTAATTTAGCAATAAAACAACAAGAAAATCTATCAACACACTAAATAGCTTTTCGTATGGATTTCCATTACATACTAAATTAAATTCTCATTGACTATTCTTCGAAAACCAAACTAAGCGAGACACCGATATAAATAAAAAATCACTTATCTGGTAGACCAGCAGTGACTGATGCCTCCAATTTTCGCCGATGGGTAATTACCAAATGTGTTGTAGCATCCCAGCCACAGAGTCTGAGGGACGCCTTCAGAAAAATATATGGAATGTAATTAAATTTACAGCCGAAGGCTATCACCTGATGAAACCATGAGCGCCTTACTCAAAAACAAAAACCCATCTTAGCTTCGATATTAACGATCGGAAATCCAAATAAACTAAGATGGGCTTTCCAAAAGTTATTAAACAAATTAATGTAACACACCAATGTGTAACACTATTATATAGAGAACTTTATTGAACCCAACATTTGGTATTAAATAGGCATGGATAAACATTTTCCTTTTTCTCAGAAATGGCGATAACCGGCATGCTTTGTTCTAAAAAATCTACGCCTGCGTGACAAAATTCAATTATAACGTGTGTAAAAGAACTTATCTTATCAGAGTCACCTATGGTTAGCAAAACATATGTCTCAGAATGATTTGCAAAAATGTACATTGTAAGTACCAAAAGCAATTTAGTTGTTAAAAGTATGTAGTTAAAATGTCGGGACATCATTTCTGAACTACTCTTTGACAACGCATGTTCGCTCTAAGCATTTTAGGTTAAGCATTATTTCGTGCGACTGTATTTACAATAAAAAATATCAATTGCCAATAAATTTACTTAATTACATTTAAATTGGATTTAATAAAG
>JAHWXV010304829.1:0-14830 GCA_024586415.1 Phrixothrix hirtus | reverse complement strand
GTACACACACACAGACCGATTTCTAAAAACATGTTTTTCGGACTCAGGGGACCTGAAAACGTGTATTTCCGCTAAAAACTGGACATCGAAAATTTGGACCAGAAAACATGACTTTCTCTATAGTATATTTCATATACGTAAGAGAAATTAATAATGGGGTATGGTTTTCTGAATGTTTAAAGCATCTCCACGTAAAGCTACTATTGAGGCAGTTGCCTTTATGGTAATTAGTCTAGAATGTCTTTCTATCATACGCTGGTGTTTTAGCGTGTCTTCTGGCGCTTATTCTGCCACTGTAAAAACAAACAGGTAATCAACTTTCTGTACATCCACTTCCGTTGATTGTTCATAAGGAATGTGGGACGTTTATTTCTTAGGCACGCTGACTTCTTTGTTTACAGCGAGAAGGATAAACATTAGATATAATTCATCACACTTCTTGGATACCTTCTCATATTTTATTGATGTATCAGTGGCAGTGTTCTCCTTTAATTTATTTTGACTTGAAGTTCTTTCTGCTTGAAATTGTTTATGACTTAATTTAACTTCTTCGTTTAATATATTTTGGCTTAATTTAATGTTATTTTGTTATTTATGTTGCTTGGAATTGATGGACTTCGTTTCCTCTTTTAATTTGTTTCTAATTTCTTATTTTAATGCATTTTGTCCTTGCTTAATTTCATGTTGTAATCTAGCTTAACCGATTTTAATTCCCCTCGTAATTTATTTTGCCGGATATTAATGGATACCAATTTCTCTTTTAATTTGTTTATAATTTCTTCTTACAATTTATTTTGATTTAATTTAAATTCTTCAATCAAAATATTTTGGCTAAGTTTAATTTCAACTTCTAATTTATTTTGATAGGATCGTATTTCTTGGTGATTTATAGTTTAACTGGGACCCATTCTATCTTGTATCTTTTGCAACACTTCTATCGGCGTCTGCATAGTTAATTAATAAGGTATACAATTCTTAAATAGCAAATAGCTACCGATTTACAAAAGTATACCTTATAAACGTAAATGGCTTTATACTAATAATTGGGGTCGTTGTATAAATACAAAGACTCATATATGTGAATGAGATTTTTGGAGCCAATTTTAAATCTCATCTATTTACATATATGAGTCTTTGTACCAATGTAATGAAACTACTTAATTGTTTATTTTGATTTTGTTACAATTTGGACCCAAAATCTTTACCTTCTAGAAATCAAATTTATGATTGTGATCGTCTATATTATCTTTGTAACAGCTCCTAATATACAATATTCCAAGCAAAACTAAAACTAAAAGAATTAGTCTGCTATTTATTTATATAGATCGGAGAAATTCCAGAATATTAAGGAAAAATTCTAGATTAGTAAAAAATAATATTGGTCATTATTCTGATGTAATAAATTCCAATGTCATGACTCATTGCATTTATTAAGATATAATTTTCGTTAATGAGTCATTTGTGATTACAGCATTTATCTTAGTTCTGTGGAATGTTCTGGCATGTTTTGGAATATTTTATGGGATTATCATTATTTCTAATTTTGTTACAATATATAGTTAGACGCTGCTAAAATAAAAAATAATTATTAAACAGTGCAAAAATTCAAAATCTAAAACTTTCAAAATGTTTTAAATGAACTCAATAACTGAATAATAAATGCCTGCACCAATAATCTCAAACAAATTCAACGTTTCGAAGAAAATATCTAATATTGTTACCGAGCGCTAAACAGGCTAAATCCATTTGACAATTCGATTGAACAACAAACAATGGACTGCAGAATGAATAATCAGTTTATACTTACATTTAATGCCAAATTAAGTTAAACGTATTCCAAGAATGTTAATTTCAAATCTTAAGGTTAGCACTGACAGTTGTGATAGTTGCGGAAAATGAGTCGTTTCTAGCCGCAAATTGCCTCTGTAAACAACTAAAGACGAACAAATATACAAACAGACATTTTAACCTCTTACATAGATTAAATTTTACACAATAGACTGTAATAATAATAAAAACATGGGTTACTTGTAAACAACTCATCCTATTAGTAGATATCTGCAACATAAACTATGAAATCTAGTGAAAAGAGCAGATGGCAAAGTTAATTTAATGTAAATATAAATAAATCAAGATTTTTTTGCAATAGAAAAATAATAATAAACAAGGTGGACGTAGAAACAAATAGCATTTTAACGAGTCTGTAATAAATATTTACATAGCTCTAATTGAATGTTGCCATAATGAAAATTCGCTTGATGCTTGTATTCGTTTTACGACCACTTCAGGCTCAATGTAACAACACCGAAGATTTATAGCCGCTATATGAAGTTCACCTCAATCTCTATTGCACAAGATAGTATTAAATTTACCACGAATGCACTTTGCATGCTGCGAACTGATTTTTCCATTCAGCATAAATTTCATGCTCATAACTATATATTTTAAACGCCTTATGAAACACTTACAGTATAAGAATTTTATTTTTATGCGACTTTGCCTTATTTTAAAAGATACGAGTAATAAATGGGATATAGAAGTTAGAAACGTATATAAATGTTGATAGAATAATAATAATTGCTTTTAGGACGACAAAATTTCACTTTAATGTGTTTCTATCTGCTCGATGATGCTTCATTACGAACACTACAGTGTAAATTCCTTTTAAAGACCACTAATATTTTACTTTCTAGATTGAAGAAGAATAATTGGATCGGAAGCAGAAGTTAGATACCGGCAGTGTTAAAAGGGAGAGTTCTATCGAGTATAAAGATTTAAGCTTTAAATTCTTGACTAATATCTCCTGCCTTTTCAATTCTCTATTTTATCTCCTTTTTCAGGCCTAAAGTTACACTTTCAATTCTTTAAATCTGACTGTAAGTGTTATTATATATCGCAGTGTTATGGATGGCTTTACATTTCTAATAAATTTTATTTCCAATTTTCTTCATTTGTATATCAAAAGAATTATTTAAACTATTTTACATTTTCATGAATTGTAATCTCTTATAATTGTGTTATATACATATACTATTTGATTAAGTATCTGCGGCTAAGTAAATTCCAGATCTTTATTTATAAGGTATACATGTAATTTAACTTTTATTTGCCTTGAATGACACAAATAAATAAAAGGATTGCTGAGTTCAGTAAGCTAGGGTTATCCTACAGTTACACTTTGCAGAAGACTAGTCAAGCTATGAACTAAACTGGCTAGGCTATGTTGAAGAAATTTACGTGAACTAATTTAGGAATTATAGCATTTGATTTACTTTCCCTTTTCTTTGTTTGTTAATTATGAGTCTAATAAAGAAAATAATAGAATCGTGTGATATTTAAAAATTCAAGTTAGAAGGTCGGCATGAGCGTTGACCAGTATATCAGTTGTTCAAGTTTATTCGGATCAAATACTTCCGACCCTTTTGCGCTCACATCTAATTCAAATGTTTACATTTAAATAAAAGCTAAATATTATAAAATTGAAACCTAACATGACAGAGCTGCTGTTATTCTTTACAACAAGGTGTTATGCATTAAGGCTAATTCGTTAAACTAGACAAGAATTTTTAAAATTGACTATAATAAATTATTCATTGGAGTGTGCGTACAAACAACTATTCAAGGCTTAATACTTTTAGCGGGGTCGAAAGCGTTTGGGGCCTCCTTAAAAAATTGTTAGGTAATCGGTTCGTATTTCCACATAATCCTTCACATGTTGTTTAAGCCATTTTAAAAATAACGAAACGGTTCGTTACCAACTGTTACTTATTTAAGTTGACTATGTTGACCTTTTTGTTTATACTTATTACAAATCCTGTTTTACAAATCGGTAACCAGATTACTCTTTGACTGGTTCCACTTTGTTATACGAATTATCATATCTGTTCGTATTTCACCTATTTTAAGTTCTATGTCATAAGATAGTGTAGAGCAAGGTCCAAACGTTGTAAATAATTTCATGGTAAGAGAAATTCTCTTAGAGATGTACAAGAATTCGATATCCGGTAGTCATTTATACCAGGGGTACTATTTATATTGTGAGCCTAATAATAAAAAATAGTAATTTATCATTGAAAATTGATTTATTGTTTTTCAAATATTCTCCCTTATAATTTATACGCTTTTGCATACTTTCGAACGAATTGTCAAAACATTTTTGCCATTCTATTTGGGACATCTCTAACACATGGTTTTGGAACGCATCGGTGGCTTCTTCTGCTGACGAAATCCGTTGTCTACAATTCTTGATGCTCGGGAACAAAAATTAGTCATTGGGTGCCAAGTTAGAACTGTACGGCGGATGCCACATTAATTTGATTTTTTGTGTGCGTAAATAATCAGTTGTCAGACGAGATGTGTGAGAGCTCTCATTGTCGTGATGCAGAATCATACTACGGCGCTGTTCGTTTTCCTTATTTCCCTGAGGACTTCCAACTAACAAACGGTGGTGTACCATTCAAAAGTGACCGTTTTACGTTCAAATAAAGGATTATTGCCACATGCCAATTTTCTCTGAAAAAACAGGCGACCAACTGCTTCGAAGTACTTCGTGCACCAACAACTTTTGTCGGGTTTGGTTCACCTTGAAACATCCATACAGTCGACTGATGTTTACTTTCAAGTTCAAACGCATATATCCATGATTCGTTATCTGTTACAATATTATATTGTATTTCGTAAGCATTTGCTTGCACCGACACAGCCATTTTTTCAGATATTTTCAAATTATGTAGAATCCAACGAGGAGAAACCTTTTTCACGGCTCAATCTCACAGTATATCACATGAAGATCCCGCGTTATCAGTTTTTGCACAGCATCAATGTTTCCTGACACAACAGCTGATTTTGGACGACCTTCACGACTTCCGTCGGTGAGAGATCGGCGGCCACGATTGAACTCGTCATACCAGCGTTTGACAGTGGAAAACGGTGAGACTTCATCGTCAAAAGTGAAAGTAAGTTGATCGACACACTCTTGTCTAGATAATCTACATCGAAATTCGTAGTAAATCATAGCACGAAAAGTTTCACGAGTTAATTCCATTTTACGTTGAGGCACAATTTTCAAATCACTATAAACACCACTAATCACGTTGAAATCTCAAAATGTTCTGAATCAGGTTATGTTTAAAATTGTCAAACTTTCCATTAAAAATGTTAGATGACGTCTTAACATGCAATGTTGCCAAGGCCCATAATGTAAATAGTACCTGTTGTATTCTCTAATAGCGAGTTCCACTTGCTGCATTGCAATGTGTGGTGCGTATTAGCTGTTTTATATTCATAAAAAATATCATAAAAACTAATAAAAACGTACTTTTTGTAAAAGAAGAGCAGCTGATATATACTACACTGATGTAATGCAAAAAGTCGAACTAGCTGTAAATTCAACTACCCTGGATAATAATGTGAAGATGTATCAAATCCTGTTTTAGTAAACCTGTAGGTATTTAGGCAACTACATTTGATGAAATATGACAATAATTACTTTTGGAATTGGGCGAATGTTTTCCCGAGCCAGGCGGCCATTTAATTCTTTATCTCTAAATCAATTAATTTCGGTTTAGTATGGTAAGGCTTTCTTTCGTGCGAATGCTTTAGTTCATCAAGTCTACATTACCATTAATTCTAGAAGTTGGAAGAATTCTAAACGGTTTTGTGTATAACACCTTTTTATTATTTATTTTATTAGTATAGAGCCCTACCAAATTAAGATAGAGTTCTAAACTTAAAATATTAACGATCACAAAAACTTAATTGCAATGATTTGGACAGTTTGCACTTCACGGAAGGATATAAACAACATAAACGGAAATTATAAATTTAAATAGAAAATTTCTGATAACGAGGTCATCAAAATACTATTTTAGAAAGTTAAATATAAATAAAATCATTTATTTGTACCCTGAATGTTAAATTTTAATTCAAATTCAGGACATTTCTGTTGTGTATATACATACAAAACTTCTAAAATATCTCATTGTGCTTTACTGTAGATGATATAATTAAAAGCTTCTTGGAGTCTTTTACACAAGAAAAAACAATTTCTGACCCATGATACCAATATATAAGTACATAAACGCGCTATAGGTACACTAGAAGGTAACAAATCAACCTTAGTAAGGGTATAACATCAACAAATAAATGTTTAAGGACATAACAGTGCGCACCAGATACAACACTACTTGCATCTAAAAACTAGTAACATTCTAGAAAGTTTCTAATCCTCTGCCAGATATCTTGGACAAAAAGCATATATGTATAGACACGATATTAGCAGAAATAGAAATAAAAGAACTCGTAGATATAAGCGGCACAAATACATGCCGGTTACCTTCGAATATTGGTTTTAAATTCATCAAAGATGGTAGCCGAAGAGAACCTGAATGCAATTGTGTTTGTTGGGAAATATTTACAGATCGTTATGATGTTATGAAAAGAAACCTTTAGAAATATAGCATAAATCTTTAATAAATAATAAAACTGATATAAATGAATTAATCACAGAAGCGAAATTACTGAGTAATTGTGGGAGAAAAAAGGTAATAGCACTAAATAGTGCTGTATTCCTGGTTAACACGGGTGAAAGTGACTTTTCAATCTCTGAGGGCGCTACTATGGATATTGAGGTGAAAATGTTGGTACAATCTTAATATAATGTATATTTATCACTAATATAGTAATAATTTTTTATATACCCTGTGCTTTATTTTGCGTTTAATATTCAGGTTCCTAGGCAAAATCCTTAGCCATTTGCTATTATAAAAGACAAGTAATTGTTAATTATACATTTTTAAAGTAATTTGAATCATAGTCTCGTGTATAAAATTAATCGACCATGGTGAAATGCAGAATGATTTTTAACTGAACTATTTATATATTAATAGTTCTTTAATATACCAGAGCTTAATCATGAAATCGCCTAAATCACCGTCTGAATTCCTTGGAGACGCATCGGGTTCATGGTAATTTACTAAATTACTTTTATTCGGTGCGTACTGGGAATTCACTATTTCTTCGGTTATTTGTTCCAGCAATCTATAGTTTTTGACATACAAAAATCAGTGTTTCCCTTATGACAACCTAAACCTATTTAGTTTTGGGATATAAAGCTATGTTCTACCTATAACTGATTTTTACTTGCAGCATTTCGTTTTATTATGTTAGCTGTTAACTTGGGTTGCGTATGCCATATTACTAAATGTATCTAAATTTTATTTTGTTTTATTTTCGGATGATATTGTAGCGCTGCATGCCTTATTTCTTTTTTAGAGGTTTAAATTTAAATTTACCTTTGAAGTATTTTAGATAAATAGGCAATTATTACTAATTGTAACACACTACCTGTCTGAAATACTTTAAAATAATAAGGAAATACCAGTAAATTAGAAATTAAAATTAGGATTAATTAAAAGTATTTCAAACAGACAATGTAGGTTAAATTGCCGTATAAAAAAAATCTGTGTTAACGTTAGTACAGAATAAATGTTTAGTCATATGAAATACAATGTTACGGAATTTGCTGGCGCACAAGTTCAGCAAGGTAGCTAATTGCAACAATAATGAATTATTAAGAAATACACGAAAATCTGCGTAATGCAGAAAACTAAGACGAAAAGAATTACAGACAAGTATATACCCGGCGGTATTGGGTCGTATACGCTTTAACATGAATAGAGAAAAATTCTGGCATTTTTTTAAGCTAAAATTTAACTTGAAATTTATTGGTGGCTGTGATGAAAGAACTGAACGCAGCGAAACAACTAGATCTAGATTATAGAATTGTATAAAGGTTAAATTTTTTGTTTCTAATAAACATTCTGTTAAATCGTTCATTGCTGTTTAATTTGAATCACGCTAATCACTTGATTAACGTCTTGATGGTTACCATATTCCCAATTACCAAACCACAAATAAAATTGTTCTTGAGGCTGAGAACAAGTTGGGGATGATTTACGGATGTGCATAAGAATGCAAACAATTGTTACTCCGACGCACATTCTTACTTTTAGGTTCTCTTGTCTTGAGAGGCATCTGAAACTAGCGGAATTACTGTTGAAGAGAAGACGTAAGGGGTCTGAAGCACTACACTAGGTTCGACATTCTACTTAACACTACCAATTTTAATTATCATTTATTGTCAACTGTAATTTTAAGAAGTTAGACCCAAATCATTTCGTTTATGTGTAAGTCCTTTACTTATATCAGTAAAACTGATGGACGGTATGTTATAGTAAAATAATGGATTGCTTGGAGCTTAATAGTTCAACGGGACAGGGCGTAAGTGGGTCATTAGTGTGGTGTAATTGTTAGATAATTTGTGCTAAAAATCTGAAACCGCCACGGCCATCTTATACTCTAGACAAATATAATTAATTTGTAATTCGAAAGTATTAAAGTAAATGAATGGTACGTATCCTTTAATAAGTCGCATTTTGATAATTCTTCAGGAAACAAGAACATGTGTCTACATCGAGAATGCCATTAATATAGGGCCAATTTCTATTGAAAAACAGTCTATCTATCAGACTGAATACTACAACTGACCCATGGCAAATTATCGTATCAGTCGAATTCTAAATTTTCCCTTAAAGTAGGAAATAAAACTCAAAGAGTTATTTATAAAAAATTTTAGTAACGGCTTGTTACAAAAAAATGCACACTTCTAGGAAATGTTGTTATTTCCTGGTGAATCCAAGCATTTTACTAGCTCTGACGATAAGGTGAGAATTTGGACTATTGATGCGTGAGATTAACAGAAGTTGAGCGCCAACATGTCTCCTAAACAGACGATTTGTATCAACTTGTTGTGTAAAGTTGACGATCTGAAATTTATGGCAAGGTAATATTCAAAATTAAATGTTAAATAAAAGATACACCTTGAAAGAAATAAACTTTAAAAATGCAATAAATAAAATTTTAACAAAAATTATCATGGCATTTCGTAACATACCGACCTTTAATTTTTTATAGATACAAAATAATGGTTTACGAAATTGCAAATATGGAATTTCGATTTACGAAATTAAAGTTCCATTACTTATACATTGTACATAAATAATAAATCTTCGTGTACTTATAAACTTGTTACATGAGTACTCCTTTCCTTTCTACGCAAAATAAATCGGGTTACAACGAAATTTTATCAATCTGAAACAAAATTAATATGCACAAAAATACTTTTATATTTTATATAGATGAAATGTTCAATAGCTGTAGAAGTTCTTTTACAGTAAACTAGAAGCTTATGTTTCAAGCAGTAAGAAGGATACAATTTCGGAGATGAAGATTTTAACATGTCTTGCAGAATGAGCAACGGTATTAGCCTACAGTACGAAATTTGTCTGCTTGGGAAATTCCAAACACCTCATGGCATGAAAACTGGCAGAAATGAGGACTTCTTCACCGTAGATAATAGTTTATCGCTCTCATTGAATTTATTTAGCAGCTTGGCAGAATTTACCATTCAAACCTCATGTAAAATAGCGGTGAAATAATTGTAGTTAGATTTACTGTATAATTTTAAATTTAAATTTTCGATCCAGGAAATATTATACGCAAGGTAGTCTAAATAATAGTTGTAAAAGTACCCCCGTTAATACAATTTCGGGCGTTTTAATGTTATTAATAATTAAGTTCAAAAGACAATATAAAAGACTTTAAAAATTTTCGGAGTGCAGGAAATATTTAATAATTAAAATTATCAATATTTGTAAATCCAGTAGCTTGCCTAATCAGAATTAGACAAACTACAAGTACTGTATTTAGTTAAAATAAGTTAATTGTATATATTACATAAGCTATCATTTTAAATATTAACATGCTGCAAGTTTCAAGTACAATGAATTGCCGCAAAGCGCAAGAGTGAAATAGCAAATAAGTTGCGCTAGTTGAATAAAGATGCCGCCTCCTAAATTAGTACATAAACTGCGATTCAAGAAGCTTAGGTGACTTCGACTTTAACCGCGAAGCCAAGCACTTCGGCTTCAACCGCGATGTCGAGAAATTCGATTTCGACCACAGAATCCTGACATTCAGTTGCACACTTGTGGTGGGCTCACCTAGCAAATCAACCTTTGATTTAAAATATGTAACCTAGCCTACAGGACCTAGTTAGTACTTGGAAGTTTGTCGATGTTACCGCCGTAATCGATCATGCCTTGTTGCTGGGGAAATGGGCGCTTTCGCTGAAACTTATCCACGATCCTTCAGTTAAACAGTTGTTTGTGTCATAAAATAACTAGAGCATCCTGAAAACCACTGTCATACATTGTGCGTGGCCCGTCTTAATTTTGTTGCTGCAGTTGATCGTGTGACTCAGATGAGAGGTTTAGTTGCTCATGCCACAAAAGCTAGTGTTGCGAAGCGTTCAGACCGCGAAAAGGATATACATGAAAACCTTTAGGTCGATTAGAAATCGTTTGTGTATCAATGCAAGAAACATTGATACAAGATCCGTTATTAAACCACTTCCAAAAGCACTCTTTTTAAGGCCTTTAGAAATTAATTACCCTTGATAGACCTTTTCACGAGAAGTGCTAATTAATTAATTTCATTGATACTAATCCAATAGTATCATCTGTCCGTGTTAAAATTAACACCAGCCAAAACAAGCTACTTGCCGTCAGCAATAATTAAACACATTTATTAATTGAGCTTTGCGAATAAAAATTTAATACTTAATTGTAATTGTTGTAAACATAAAGGAACAGTTAAATAATCGTGTCATATTTGTTTCAGTATTAAAAGTCCAGAAAACACTTACATAATTATTTTCTATCATTCATTAATATGTTGTACACAATTTTTATTTGTAATATATAACTAATGGCGGTTTGTAATCTAATTATTTATGTAATAATCTAGCTAGGTGCGAACAACAAAGTCCATCTTCATAAGAGTCCCGTAAAGAAAGAACCTACTCTCACGATGACTACTTGGAAAAGCAAAATATAAATGATTTTTCCCCGCGACGTAATTAAAGAAAACCGTAACGTCACATAGTATGCACCATACAAAACAAAAATTTGTTTAACTAAAGGTTAAGTTAAATCGGTTATCGCCTTAATAAAAAACTTATCATTTTAGGTCTAATTGAACCCCAAGAAATAAATGAGATTAGTTAGATTAAATGTAATAATCAAACTGAAACGAATTGTTTTGTATACATGTGCGGTACTCCAACAAAGCCATTTTGAAATATTAACGTCGCACATATGCAACTTATTCCGAACATCATTTGCTTTACAGTTAATTTGTCTGAACATCACACAAGCAAGAGTTGTAATTACTTATTACTTGTAACAGAAAGAACTTTGCTAGGTAAAAGTAAAGAAGACCGCTTTATACGGTAACCTCTACCATACTCCACCACCCCCACCTCACGGCCATCTACCACTTCGTTCGCTCTCCTTATCACACATGTGCCGTGACATGTTATTCCAAATCATATTTAAATCAAGTAAATCTATACAATAGAATATATAACCTAAAAGTATTTTCAGGAAAATTTGCTAACCAATAGTTTTGTAATTTTGCGCCAAAACTTTATTTACATTAATTAAATTAAGAAAACTATTACTGGATTGATGCAATATAAACGAAACAGGCTAAAGCTTTAATATATCTCGTAGATCTATTTTTGCATTTTTATATCGATATTTCGTATCTACATATTAATTCTTATAATTGGTTGGACCCTACAACCTTCGACTAACAACTACCCGACAAGCTATGTAAGCACTACAAGCCAAAAATTTGGCTACGAAACAAATAAATAAAGCAAGTAGACTATTTCAAAAATTGCGTTTACGATTCAGATTCGTTATGAATCAAGTTTTATAGTCTAAGCATTTTGAAAGCATATTATGAAAGCGTTTTTCCAAAGATATTATTATTTAAATGGTGTTATTTGCAATATTTCTAAGAATTGACATTCAGGCATTACTTATGTTGTTGACAAAAACACAGGAATGGCTAACTTTATATTATTATCAACTAACTTCTTTTGGTCAGTTAATGCAATCGAATAGTTTTATAAAATTAAGGTATATAGCGTTTAGACAACTTCGTATTGGGTAGAATAAATTAAGTATGACTATTCTCGGTTTAATGACAATTTTGGATGTGATTTTCCCTGGCCCATAAATGCAATTTTCTAATAACTGTAAACACGATTCTATGTATTAAGGAAACAATTTATGTTATTGATTATAACAACAAAACAAGGATGACGTCGATTTATCTAATAATTAACGCGCGTTTTAATATTAAATATAAAACCAACTTAAATCAAAACCAAACAGTGCTTTCTTAATTTTTATGTACTGATTTATACGCGTAATGGGTATGCTACTGTTAATCAAAATTTAATCATATCAGATGATTTATTTTATCATTAGTTCTATTATCAAGTTAAAGTGTTTCCATTTAGATTGTCAACTATACTCGTACTTGTACTTTAGTGGACTAATTAATGTCTATTATATTAACATACGAAGCTGATCATTTACACTCCTTTATTGTCACGGTAAAATGTCAGTTAAAATTGAAAGGGGGAATTTCTGAAAATTATAAGGTTAATATCAAATAAATGTAAAGTCCTTCACTAATAATTAATCTTTTAAAACAGGAGAAACTCGCGAACAGCCTATACGAGGAACTTTCAATTCAAGTGTGCCAAAACTCAAATTAAATTTTTAGATAACTAAGTTATGTGCCGATGCTTAATGCACGTTCACATGCCAATATGATACACTAATACATTTGAAATAATAGTTAATTTGTATTGACATCCTTCATAAATTTAATTCGTCAAAGTAGTGACAGTTCTACTATGAATGACGTATATTGAGGGTTAGATTTCTCAAGAGCTTCATGTAGAATAATTTCAGCATATAAATGAGAAATGAGTATGCTCAGAATTCATACTGAATAAGAAATAACAGAGCTTGCTTATTTAAACTAAAAGCATGTTATTGATTGTAGAAGTGTTTACGGAATACTGTCACTGCATTTGACAAGTACGGTAATTCGTCTTAATATGTGATATATCTTCTTCCACATGGAAACACCGAAAATGGAAAATTTTGATCAAATATTTTTCGTAACTTATTCTGTTATAAAGGATTCTCACCTATTGCTGAAACTCTAATAATCAAATATGAGCAAGAGCTTTGACTAACTTTGTTAATTAACTAATTTAATACACCTAATATGTATTAGTAGTGTGTCAAATTAATTTATATAGCGTATCTCAAAAAAATCCATCAAACATTATCACTGTACTCTGAAGCCAATAAACTGTTATCAAACTACGTAAGGGAATAAACTGACATGTAACAGATAAAACGTATATTAAATTAAACACATGGGGCAAATTCATAAGATTTAGCGAAATGCCTGGCGTAGCTTGGCGTCTCGAAATGTATTAATTTTTGATGCTAAGAGATCACTAATGAATTTTAAAATATTTTCTAAATCGAGCAAAGCACTATTCTTTATGCTCAAATAAATTTAGCTGCTAAGAAAATGACGAACGCAGTTATCGCAATATCTCCAGTAACAAATCATTATACAATTTAGTAACATAACTAATTAACTTACTTTTCCTAGATAGTCGCTTAACACCCTTAATCTCATAACAGCGTTAATAAAGCAAGTTTAAATATTACCTGTAATATTGTTTAACTAGTATCATTTTCCAAGATCTTTCGCCTGTTTACTTTTTATACGCGTCTCTACAAGATAACAAACTACTTGAACGCAATGAATGTTATAGCATATTATCTGAGTATCAGACATCGATTGAAATTATTTCATCTGTGAGCCTTCAATAAATATAAATATATGTTACCTTATCCAAACGCATTTAGCTCTTTATGTCTATAGAGCTGCACAGAAATTCATCTCGCTATTAATGCAATGAACCCCAATTTAATCTAGAAATATAGCATTAAAATGCACTTCCAATAGTTAAACTACTGTTCAGTGGATTAAGATATTACATAGAAAGCATCGGTCATTTTAGCTATCGCAGATCCAAAGAGCTACTTTCATCCTTCAATTTGTAACCTGTAACAGTTAAATTTAAATACAAGATGACAGTTGTTACATCCACTATATCCGTCTTGTATGCATCGTAGTAAAACTAAGGTTGATCGTAGAATTATTTCTAATAATTCAACATAATTTTAGAAGACTTCCAATGCGTTTATAATAATGTACTACAGGAATGCCACGAATGAATAACCCTTTATACTATTAGCATGTATTATTTATATCCATAGAATTTGAAAAAATACAATTAATGCAATCTTCTGAAGTTGATCTGGAAATACTGGGAGTATTAAGAATCTCTTCGCTCTCTATCCACCCCTCTCTGTCTGTTTCCGAGTTATAAAAATTTTTTGTATTAAAATTGCATTAAAATGCAACATTCGACTATAAGTTGTTAAATCCCTGATTTATAGGCAACCAAACATACACGTACTACATTTATAAATATGTACCTACTTCATAATTTTATATAATTTTTAATAGAATTAGTACAATATGCTATACTTAATCATAGTTGTAAAACAAAGGTAATACTTGCGAATAACTAACCCTTAAATATAAAAGTCATATTAAAGAGGATTTTCGAAATTTTATGCAAGATCATAAAGATAAATATATAACTTTGTTTTCTTTGAAGTTGCGAAGGAGATTTTAACAGATGATTCAAAACTCATTTTTACTTTCTCTTACCTATATGAAATATAGAATAGAGAAAGTATTGTTTTCGTCCAAAATTTTCGATGTCGAAATTTTAGTGGAAATATACGTTTTG
>JAHWXV010304772.1:0-13155 GCA_024586415.1 Phrixothrix hirtus | reverse complement strand
GATTTTAAAGTCACAATCTGTGAAAAATATTTTTAAATATATATAGGGAAATTACTATTTTGGTTTAAAATTAATATAATTATAATGGTTATGTATATTTGAGAACTTGGTTGCGCAAGATCTATCGACAAAGTTCCTCACGAGAAAAGTAGTCATTAGGTTACAAAGCTTATACACAGTACAAAATACTGTTATTTGAGGTACTCTAGGAGATGAAGAAGTTCGTCGTTCGCTAGTGGTGGGACTATTTTCTATATAGTTTGTAGTACCTTATTCTCAAATTCATCGGTATGACGCGACATTGCGTCGTCGAGTTCTTTCAACATTTCTACCACATTCTTTAATACTTCGATAAATGCTACTAAATACTACCCTGCTTGGTAGCATACGATTAGGAAATATTTGTTAATATTTTGCAGCTGCCACACGCGCATTACCAATACCAATACACACACAAAATAACAGTATATTCGTTATTAGAAAATGTAGCGACTGTAATTAGTTGTCAATTTTATAACTAACAGCTAATAAAATATGAAAAACGTATAACGAAATTTTATTTATTTGCTTTCAAATTAATCTTACTTAAAAAATCTGTAGTGAGCCCATATACAACATTTTCTTACGAATTATAATTATACAAATACAAATTATTTAAGTTTATTTTGAGAACGATAATTACAACAGTCACATATCCAAATTTATGTACGCAAAAAACCCTACTTAACTTCGAAAATTTTCCTCGATAACTTCCTTCATCAAATTTTCTCGGAGAAACCGATTAGAGCCTAATAAGTGTAAGAAATATGACAAGTTTAAAAAAATTGTTAAAGCTGTTATCGAGAAAATCGCGAAAACCAAGAAATGACAAGAGTAACTGACACTTTCGGTTATCCAATTTTAATAAAAATGTTGCGAGTTTCGATGGCTATAAACTTAAATGTAAAATTTTGTTAATCTACGCCATTTCATTTTCGATATATCCTGCCTACACGCAGACACAGAAACACGTGGGCGCGCGCGCACGCACACGCACACGCACATTCACACTCACGGACAAGAACACGGACACGGACGCGGACGCGGACACGGACACGGACACGGACACGGACACGGACACGGACATGGACACGGACACGGACACGGACACGGACATGGACACGGACACGGACACGGACACGGACACGGACACGGGTATAGATATGGCCATGGCACGGACACGAAAAAGAATTTAGTGCTATGACTTTAATGTAAAAGTGTTTATACAAAATCAAACTGTCACCTTGGAATTACACCTACACAACTGGAATTTTCTGTTTTTAGTTAATCTTTAGATATTCAATTTTATTCCATGCTAAATTAGAATTTTGAAATCAATGAAGTACTACATCATAATATGGTGTTTAACAGTATAATATAAAAGAGAGAGTTCTCTTGGCTCCTCTTGTATATAAATGATCGATGTATTCTTAGTTCTATTGAATTTTTTGAGACATGGACATGACGGGAATTATTTCGAGTTTCCAAATATAAACTGCAATCAACAACAAATCTTTATGCAGGTGCTTGTCGTGCTGGAATGGTAGAAATAGGATTAACGGGCTTGTAATAAAATAAAGAAATACATAGGCTCTGATCATTTAAGTTGTCGTAGGGTATGGGGCGGGTTAATGTAACGTAACGGTAAACTAAAGGGTGCGGAGTATACTTCAACTTCTGATTTCCGGAAGTAAATCGTAGAATAAAGAAGCTGAAAGAAATAAAAACTCGAATAAGCGGCACGCCATTGAACTTAATAAAAAGATGAAATTTAAGAGGTCGAATGTATTTCAGGTCGATACTTATAGTTCGAGACATAAAACGTTAGAACTTTTTATTTAAATTCCCGAAAGAGAGTAAGTGGTTAAAGTCAGTAGAATAAGAAAAATAGGTAGTAACAAAAATTTATTATTAAATCTTTGCAACAATACAGATTTCTAAATTCGTTCAAATAAATCGGAGAAGTTCACGCGGTGTTGATACATTTTAATTAATCGTAGGTTTGGTAATTCACAAAAGTCGAAATTATGGTACTCATGCATCAAGTAAGTGCACATACTGCATCGAAGAATGAAAGTGTTAAATTTTACAGTACTGACAATTATATCGCCGGATGCTCGAATGTTCAATTCAAAGTTATATATGATTATAATGAGAAATCAGTATGCCAAGATGTGACGATGAACCTTACCACATCAGGAAGCAATGCTTCTGTTCACAAATTCATCAATACTTGATAAAACTTATTAACTAATACACTGTACAGGAGGGTGCGTTAGATCTGTACTTAAATAGTGTTCAACGGTTTATAGTTTAAGGGCGCCAGACGGTGACTCCGTCAGATAGAAAAGAATTATATAGTTAAATAGTGACCGTTGGATACTATTTATTTCTGGGGATAATAAAAATATGCACACTGGAAAGGAAACAAACTGGTTGTAATCAATTTAATCAATAACAAACAATTATTTAAAGAAAGCATATAAATAATAACAAGTTTAAGAAAATAAAATAAATCTTGTTTCGTAACAACATTTTTTATGAAATGAGATAAAGAATGCAAATAAATACTTAGTCAGCGCTTCAATTTATTGATTTCCTTGTAACTTTACCACTTCTGATCCATTTGGGTTGCACGTTGGAATTTGGCCCACACTTCGTTGTTTGAACAGGGAAGGCCAGACGCAGAATGCTGTAAAATATATATACAAAGTAATATGTTCATTAAGAAATTGAAAATTAAGTTAGGTAAAATATACAAGGAACTCTATTATTAAATAAGGTTCTGGCTTATTTTTAAAGTTACAATTAATTGTTTATACCAAAAACCCAATAAAATAAATGTATTTAATTAATTGATCATAATGAAATAATGTAATTTAGATTTGGTAATATAAACTAGTCTTCCTTTTAAGAAATTAAATTTATTATTGATATGAATTGCTCTAATCTTATTAGAACAAGGTCGAATCTTTTTCCTTGTTTTTGTGGTTATAAATTGAATTAAACTATAATGCCACGCTTAAGAAGTAAAATAATTTACCTTTTTTAATTATAATTATAAGTAAATTCACCACCTGCACTAGAACTGATATTGATTTAAACTTGTATAAATCATTTTATGCACCATTGCATATGGATATTGTAATTGCTTCTTTGAAATAAGCAATTCTTCATGATTGAAATCAAACTAAAGAACAAAGAAAAATTAACTAAGTTATAATTACCAAAGAAAAATGGTCGAATTTCGAATGCTTGCAATTATATTGTATTATTATAGAATCTTAAATAATCTTCTTAAATCTACATAACTATTTTCTTTTTAATGAAAACGATTATATATTACAGTAAGTAATTTCATTTCTACACAATGTTTTTATTTCAAATTTATTTTATTAGACATTATTTTAAACAACTATTAAATATAACATGTTTATTGCAAAACCTCGGAAAAGACAAAGCCTGAAAATCGTTCTCAAATCTCTGCAAAAAAATGGTATGCGTATTAGCCAAACATGTTGGAAAATTCACAACGTTTCCAGTATTATTTTTGAAAATGAATGTTGCCACTTTTCTGAAAAATACTACAACCAAATATAAATGAATATGTGATGAAATTTTATTGTTAAATTAAATAAACTCAAATCAATTAAATTACTAATGTATATACAAATATAACGATGTAACGTTACAACACATATTTAGCTAGACTATTAAAGTAAGGCAATGTGCACCAAACGTATGAACAAAATTAAATAAACAATGCCTTATTAATCACTGAAATTTAAGGATTTCTTTAAGTGTAAGTTTCATATGAACGCAATTATTAGAACTTTGAATATTAAATTTAAATGTATCGTTGTACAATCAATAAAGTTCATAAAATGAAGTGTTTCAACAAGCAGGTGAATGTAATTTAGATGGACGTCATCTGAGATGTTGACATAACGTGCAAATAACTTAAATTGGAAAATGTGTAATCTAGGGTTTCGAGTAATTATACAACTCGCATCTGAACTTTATTTATAAAAATAACATGGCCTCATTTGAAGCTAATACCTTCTTCTGCAAGAATATTATAGGCGAATATTCCAATCAGTAGTTTTAATTTAAATTTTTAGGACTGAGATAGACCACTTTCTTAGGCCGGCGAAAAAATGATAATAAATTAATGACTGATTTGCTATTTCCGTAAATTGGATATAAATTTAAGATGACATATCGCTGGCTAAGTATTCGACTAGATAAAATGAAGGGATAACGTCTTCCCATAATGTATCCATACCTCCCCATATCTGCGCAACTGATTGAAATATTTTGACTAGGCAAATTACTAATTGATGAGCTCAATTTAACCAAACCCTGTACCAAATTATAAAATTTTTGTGAATCTCTTGGGAGAAATATTGGAAAATAATTAATTTTATCCCGAAACTTGGACATCTTGTATCTTAAAAACAAAGCATATGAAGTTCTATAAATATAACCTTTATCAAAATCATTTTAAGAACTTCTATAGAAAATTATGGACTATAAATAAATGCTAATTAACTATTTTCTCCGATCGTGAATTAAAGCAAAGAAGCTAATAACTACGGATGAAAACTGAAAATACAAAATTATTGTAATATTTAACAAACCTATAAAATGTAATTCACAAACATAACATACCAGAGTAGCGCGAAATTTCTCCATACAGATTCAAAATTAAATTTTATTTTTCAATATAATCTCTCCTGACTCGTATTATACCATTTCAGTAACAATTCAGTACCCCTAAAAAACTATTCTTTCGGCTTGTCTTTAAAATATGCCCAAACTACATGTTTCGCCTCTTTGTGGTCAGTGAAATGTAGTCCTCGAAGGTCTCTTTTCAAATTTTCAAATAGGTAATAGTCACTGGGAGCCATATCTGTATTATACAGAGGGTAATCGATTTGTTCAACGCCGTAGTTATGAATTGCGGCTCTGATTAGTTTTCGTCTTTTCTCCTGAATATTTTTTCGTAATTGATGCAAGATTACTACATAGTATGCCCCGTTAACTGTGGTGTCTATAAGAAGAATGACCTCACAATTCTAAGATATCGTAGCCATCACCTCTCTTGGTGGAGCTTCCCCTTTTAACTTTCTTTTGGGTACAGGGTCATAATAGAGAGTCATGGTTTCATCTCTTTTGACAATTGTCTTCAAAACGTTCATGAGATTTTCTTCGCAGAGCTCTAAAAAAGGATTGAGCACGATAATAAGGCTGAACTGCCGATGGATGTTTGAGGACCCACTTTGCACTAATATTATTCATGCCTAAATGATCGTGGAGGATTCGGCGAACTGTTGTATTTGAAAGTCTCATCTTTCGTGCTATTTCTTTTACCTTCAAGCGTCGATCGTCTAATACGAGATCTTCAATAAGGGCAATGTTGTTAGCCGTTACGACTTCCAGTGTGCTCCCCATTCTGGCGTCATCCTCCAAGGATTCCTATTCCATTTGAAATCATTTTGACTAATCTTTTACCACAGAATAAGACGTACACGCCATCCAACCAATACTTAATGTTTTGAGAAGAAAGATCTTTTTCACTAAGGCATTTGTTAACAGCTCGGTACCCAGTTTTCGTGACTTCAGACAGAGTGATAAACGAATGACAGTTGTAAAAAAACTAATTCTCGTAACATTCAACTTTGTTTTTTCCAAAGTTAATAAGACTTGAACTAAGGTGTAATCAACATTTTAAACCGCTGCAATACCTCTATCTATGTCAGGTCGGGAAATTTTGGCGCTACTGTTGTACGTACTGTAAACCATTATCAGAAAATTATAACCTTATATACAATTGCGATATTTCAAAATAGAGGTGATAAACCCAAATTTTATAAGAGTACCGTTATGATTGAAAATATTTGGATATGGGAATTAGAGAGACAAATTGACCTTTGGTTGGATTGCATCGCGATATCTAAAGTTTCTTTTATTCTTTATAGCCATTAGTGAAGAACATCTTCGCTAATCTATCAAACTCCCTCGCGTAGACTAACTTAAAGCAGAACAGTTACGTGAAAACTGAATTCACGGTCAATTTCGCGGACATCTTTTAAACGTAAATAATAGACCCGCTTTCCTTCGATGGTTGAAAACAGTCACATTAAATATTAAATTACACCTGCACATTATGAAAATACAAGAGTTTGCAGGTATTTATTATAATCAGATTCCACTTTGGTTAACACTATTGTAAACGCTACGTAGCACCGTTTAAAGTAAATATAAAATATGTAAGTAAATGTTCATATGAATAGTGTGTTGCCTAAATATAATAATAAATTATCCCATACATTTTATTGTACAGAGTATAATAAAAAATTGGTCATGCATAGATATATGGTATACAAGAACCCACGCCGAACAGTTTCAATTGAAAACTTATTATGAGGGCAGAACTAAATAAAATTCAACCAACCCAGACATTCTAAATAGTGAAATCGAAACACGACCAGCATATATAAAGCTAGATGACGTGGTAATGTTAATGGGAACTTTTTTCTTATTTTGATGAATTCTATCGCATGTAAAAGTTTGTGACACCTTTATCGAAACTTCTAGTATGCAACCTTGTTTTGTTAGTAAATTCATATACGGAGATGCTTCCTAACGATGCTACTGAATAACAAAGATGAAACGAAATTGAAGGTAATGTTTATTTAAACTTTTTAAATACTGCAATTGTGATTTCGTTTTTCTGAAATGCTAGAAAAGATAATGGAAGTATCAACGTTTACACTTAATACAAATAGTACATCTACGCAATTCGTCCCAAAAAAAAATGCCTGGTGTAGTTTTGGTTATATTCGATGCCGCAGTATTTTCTTTTCATCTGGCTTCATATCCAGTGGCCGTGCTTCCCAGGCAACAGGACTTCCGCAACCAATCTGTTGTTTGGTTTAATAATTGAAAAATGTGGGCATGCTGAAACTGCCTAGTTTATAGTGGGATATACAATTGCACATTTTTCAACACGTTTCTTAAAAAGTTCAGACGGGACCACAATTTTTATATATGGTCCGATCACATGTTGACTCTGGAGAATGCAACATGCATTAAAATATTTCCTTTTGTAAATACGGCTTGGTTGTTCTAAAGAAAGATGAAGGAATCAACGACAAAGGCTTGTTTGTACTTTTTCATGGTGATATGGGCGAATCTGCTGTTCATGAAGTACCTACCGCACGCTCACATAGTTTAAATTCATGGTATCTACGGCGACTTGGGTACCTAAGAATGGTTTGTCTTCAAAACATATTTCTCAAGACGACGTTCTTCATGCAAACTATGAGCAGCTCTACCATTATAACTAACTTCGACGTAAATCAAGAGCATGCCTGCTTATTCAGAAAAACTGCAATCTTTCACGTCTGCGCAGATTAACCACAGTTTAAATTTGGCAAGATTATTTCTTATGAATTGTCAAAATTTTGAAAACAAAAGACGACAGCAAGTAGGCTTGAGACGTTAGGGTTTTACTTAATTACGTCGTTCTGCTTTTCCAGGTAGTCATCGTGGGGGTACGCTCTTTCTTTACAGGACTCGGATGAAGGCGAACTTTGTCGTTTGTACGTAGCTAGATTAGTTTGTAAATAATAAGACAATAAACCTTCATATGTCATATATTATTCTAATAAAAATAACTGAATGATTAATTACAGGGTAAAAATATATACAAAATAATAATGAAGGATTTAAAATAATTATGCAAGTATTTTCTAGGTATCTAATGGTAATATTGACAAAGTGAAATAAATGAAATGATATGATTGTTTAATTGTTATTTGTATCTACAACAATGACAATTGAGTATTAAATTTTACTTCGCAAAGTTCAATTAATAAATGCATTTAATTGTTGTCGCTGGCAATTGGTTTGTCTCGGCTAGTATTAATTTTAACAACTGGGTTAGTATCGATGAAATTAATTAGCACTTCTCGTGAGGAGGCTGACTATCAACGGTAATTAATTTCTAGAGGCCTTAAACAAATGCTAGAATGCTTTTGGAAGTTGTCTAATAATGGATCTTGCATCAAGTTTCTTACATTGGTACCCAAACGGTTCACAATTGACCTAAGGGTTCTTATATACTCCTGTTACATTTTATTTTGCGGTCTGAATGCTTCGCAACGCTAGCTTTTGTGTCACGAGCAACTAAAACGCGCGTTTCGCGAATCTTTTAAGCGGGTCTATCAAAATCGTCTGCTTAGTCGCACTGTCAACTGCGGGAACAACATTAAGATGGGCCACGCTCAATGTATGACGGTGACTCTCAGGATACTCCAGTTATCTTATAGCACAAGCAACTGTTTAACTGGAGGATCATGAATAACTTTCATAGAAGGCGCTCGTTGCCCTAGTAACAAGATACGGCCGGTGAAGATGGTAATATCGATAGTCTTCCAAGTGCAAACTAGGTTCGTAGGCTCAGTCGTATATTTTAAATTGAAGGTTGATTTACTGTGCAAACTCGATGTCCCCGACTTTGCAGTTGAAATCGTAGTTTTGTAAGCGTTCTTGAATAGGTGTTTATATACTAATTTAGGAAGAAGAGTCTTTATTCCGCTAGCGTAACTTATTTGCTATTTCTTTCTCAGCTCATTCATTTAAAATGAAAAGTCGTTACTTTTAACATTTCCTGATATATATAGATTTATTAGCAAAAATGTTACATATGATCCTACCGTTGTAACTTGGTCACATTACCTCCTGTAAAATATGAGCGATAACCTTTATTATGGTAAATAAATACTATTTGACTTTAAGAAATACTCCATTAGCAATTTATTGAAATTTGTAAAACTTTATGTTAACTTGCGGCTTTATTGTGCAATCTGAAACATCAAACTTTTAATATGCTGTCTGCATAGTTTTTTAACAATTTACATTTAAGGTTGAAAAAAAATATATTTGCAAAATGTAAAGTTAAATATCCACCAGTGGATGTTAATTAAGGGTAACCTCGTTAAACAAAAGATTCTGATGATAAAATATACAAAGGCAAAAAAGCAGAACACGGTATTTTATAACTGCTTAATGAGCTATCTAACGAAGAGGATGCTCTTTGATGAAATATAACTAAGAGCAAATAAGATTTACGGTGTTGATAAAACATCAAGTATACTATGAACAAATGACAGAATTTAAATAATCTGATCGATGTTGTTTTGAAGATAGCTACTAGGGGAAGTGATTTTTATAAACCTTTACTTACTTCGAATACAGGTTTAGTTGAGAGCTTTTATTACAGAATATCTGAAATAAGCACTCAAACTGATTATTTTGTGTTCTTCACAAACTTTAGAGCATTTAACTAAACCTTTATGTGGTCTATTTTCGTTAAATAAGTAAAAATATCTTCTGTAATGTAAGATTATAACTAAAATGATAAACCATTTCATTCCCGATAAATATAATTTTCAAGCAATAAGGCTGTATATATATATATATATATATATATATATATATATATTGTGCACTAACACAGTTAAAAATAATACAGATATTTATGTTAATTTTTATCCTATTTACTGTTTTATAATGTTTTATCAAGAATATAGCAAATAATTTCGAACGTGTTTGAAAGTCATGACTGAGTATCTAGTTTGCTTGTAAATTTAGTAGATTACCAATGGGACATTTCATAAAATTTATTTTTCATTTAGTTTATTTAACGTTTAGTATAGCATTACTATAACCCTCCCCCACCCCAAGAGAAATCATTACAGAGCTTGAAGGTTTACGGAGTTCTAGACAAATTAAAAGTTAATATTTTTTTGTAGCCTTTAATTTCTACCATGTAACGTAATAGCATCCGTCGTGTAACGTCACAGTTGTGGATTATGTATTTTCCAATGATTATACTGTATTGATTATACGATGAGTATATTGTCTTAAACAAATATTCATGAATATAGATTTAAGTTAGTTTTCTTTAGTGTAAATTATATTGGCCGTGAACTATTTTAAAAAGGTAAAGACTATGTTAGCGCAGAAATGGAAAGTATAAAATTTAAACGTACAAACGCACGATATATAAATTATGTTTATTAACACTTTAATCAATTATTTTGTATTTAAATATACGTTCAAGCTATAACTTCAATTTACGAGTATTCTTGCTCTTTAAATAGCTTAGATTTATTTATCCAAGATTATTTAAGTGTTTATAGTTTCTATTCCTTTTAAATAACATAAAGTCCTTCACATGGCCTACGTTAGTGAAATGTTATTTACATTAGAAAACAGACGATTGCTTTTTATAACACAATAACTTTGTAAAAATAAAAATTGGTATCTTAACAAAGCAAAATTCAAATTTAATATCATTTGATATTACTTTGCATTTTATTTCGTAAGAGAGTAAAATTCTTTTTGTTTTTATTATTGAAATTTTCATTTTTATTAATTATATTATAATTTTAAAGTTTAATTCACTTTAAGTAGGTTATTTAACTTTTGATTTAAATTTTTCGGAGTTACATGCATAATCACTATTTCAAATTTTATACAAATTTAAGAATTTTGTTTACTGTCGTGATTAATTTACGAGGGCGGGTGGTCTGAAAACCAAGGTAAATAGTACAAAAGAAGGTACTTTATTCAAGTTTTTTACATTTATTTTTCGACACAGTCCCCTTTTACCTCGATGAACTTGTTCCAATGGTGTTCAAGTCGTTTCATGCATTCACTAAAATATAATCAAACGCCCCAAAATAATCATTTGTTTCTACAATCACTTCCTCATTAGATGAAAATCTCTTTCCACCTAGTTATTTTTTCAAGTTTGGAATCAAGAAAAAGTCAGATGGAACTAAATCTGGACTGTAAGGTGCATGACGAAGTATTTCAAATCGTAACTCAACTAATTTCGCCGTGACAATGTTCGATGAATGAGCCTGCGCATTGTCATGATGAAACAACAATTTCTTTCTTGCCAAATGCGGTCGTTTTCCTTTTAATTTTTCATGATTGTTTTTCCCTTTTGCAAATAATCTATAAAGATAACACCACGAGCATTACAAAATACGCTGGCCGTAACCTTTTTAACTAATGGGACCAATCTTTGCTTCTTTGGTGTACTGCAACCGGCTTCTAACCCCATTTGTTTCGGGGGTATAGTGGTGTATCCACTTTTCGTTAACAGTAATAAATCGATGCAAAAATTCGGTGGGATTATGCTTTAAAAAGGGTCAAACAGTACTCAGAATTTGTTCCGCGCATTCGTTTCTGGTCCACAGTTAGCAGACGCGGCACCCATCTTGCTGACAGCTTTCTTATACCCAAGTGTTCATGTAAGATATTACCAACACGTTCTTTAGATATACCTATAGTGTCTGCTATCACACGCACTTTTAATCGATGATTATTTAAAACAAGATAATGAACTTTGGTGATCATTTCGTCAGTAGAGCGTCTTTCGGACATCCTGATCTTGTTTCATCTTCGGTACTCATACGGCCACGTTTAAATTCATTCACCCCGAAACAAACTGTCTTAAATGATGGCGCAGATTCGACATGTACATTATCTAACTATTCTTTAATTTTTTTGGGTTTTCTCCCGGCGATATGGAAGTGTTTAATAACAATACGAAAGTCTCTTTTGTCCATATTCACAAGACAACGTAACACGTTTACTTTAAACAACTGTAAGAGACAAAGAACGCAACGTATTTGGCTTAAATTTTAACAGCTGTCCTATAACATGGTATATTTGGTAAATGATACGCAGGGCTATCTGTATGCTAGTTATCTCACTAATCAGACCGCCTTCGTATATACTAAACAGTTAGCGTAAGAATTCTAATTTCTGCACTTACTAATGTAAGTACGGCATGCGCCAAAATAAAGGATACTGAAATCTAGAAGTTTATGAAGCAGAATTGCGTCAAGCGTTATACGTCACAATGTTTGTCATCGAAACTCTTCTTTGTTTATCCGAATACATTTTCAAAAATTTTGGAAATGGTGTTAAAACCCAAGAAAACAAATTTACTGTAGGTATTACTTTGTTCATATGGAACTGGGAGATCGGATAGACTTGGTTTATTAATTGTTGCCAATAAATTCAGAGAAGAATTTCAGAAGCTACAATTACTAACAAGGATTTGTTAAGAGTCGTTGCAAAACTTCGGTGCGCAAGAAGTGCTCTAACTCAACATAAAGGTGTCTGGTAATGGCTTATTGGGCCCCTATTTTGTGTAAGACAAACGTAGAAAATTCGGCATGGTATAAATAATGAATTCTATCTCCATTCCCGAGACATCTCTGACAATTCTGCCGTGCCAGATATTCCAACTCAATACGCAGTCGTTTCAACAGGATGGGGCTACTTGCCACACAACGAGAGCATCTCTAGATCTTCTCTCGTGTTACAGACGTTATACATCTAACCATTGATTTTATATACTCAGATAGACACTTCATATGGCGTACAAGGAAACCGAATTATAATTTAAAAGTTGACGCTAGGTGTCAGTGACTGTTTAAAAGCGCGAAATATCATATTTTCGATAATTACAGTTAAGTTCATTTTATAGTGCAAGGGTAGTCCGGTATATAAATAACACAGACAAATGTATACAAAGCTGTTTAGAATCGAGTACAATATTTTTATTTATGTAGGGATAAGGTCATCGCGGTACAAGTTTGTTGTTTTAGGATGTTCACTAATAACAGGTATTTTATATACCAAATCAATGCTAATAATGATTTATACATAAAGTGTATTTTGAATATTTTTAAGAAAACTATTATGCAGTTTAATTATGAAAAATATGTTTCTTACAAAACTGAGCAATCAAATATTAGTATTTCAAAGAAATTAATAATTTTTTATCTTTTTTAAGCTGCAAGAATTACTTTGAAAATTTGAATGAAAATTAGTAGCAACATTTTTAGTAATAAAAATTACAAGTGTAAAGGTAGAAACTCATATTACCGGGCCGTGCCCGGACCGGAGGTCTCCCTACAGATGAAAGCGTGTTTTAACAGTATTAATAACCATACTGATTTATAAAATTTAAATAAAATTATTATAAACTTTATAAAAATCATTTAAAAATAATGATATCTG
>JAHWXV010304728.1:0-11482 GCA_024586415.1 Phrixothrix hirtus | reverse complement strand
CATTTTTGAAATATTTCCGAAAAGATTTATAACATCTAGCGATACTAAAATATAACTTTTAGGTATAATCTTACCATTAATAAATTTAGAAAATTCAAATATATGTTTTATGTAATATTCGTTTATTAGTAATGATTTCTTTAAAATATCTGCTATAAATTTAGCTATATTACTTGTAGGACTTTGTATACTACATACTATTGGTCTAACTGGTACATTTTCTTTATGGATTTTTAGATTTCCGTATATTTTTGGACAAACAGAATTATATATATATATATATATATATATATATGATCGCCCAATTGTCCCTAATAGTTCTACAAGTGAATCCTTGCCAATTCTTCAAACTGAGTCCTCAAGATCAGCAGGAATAATTGTCCCCTCTGGCGAGAATTTAACAAGCGAGCCAGTTTTTCTACAGTTGGTAACCGTGGGTCTACTTCGTCCATTTTCAAGTTGTAAATGATTTGACTGCTACCAAAGACGGGAGAAAGTAGGCCTAAGCTTAGTTCTAAAAGGAAAGGTAGACAGCCCTTGAAATCCGCCATTTTTACAAATACTCCAAGTAAAAAACGAAATTGAACAAGTTATAAACAAAAGGGGGAGCTAGAGAAATCGTTGAAAAAAGAAAGGGCGAAAGTGAAATTATTCAAATTGCTTAGCAGTGAACAAAATTATGACAGCAGCAAAAAGCAAAATATTAACGTAGCGAAAAGGGGAAAACAGTAAAGCTCGAATCTAAAAACACAAACCAGAATCAAGGGAAATGAAGATAGATTTTGCTTGGTGTGTTTGGAAACCTACATCGCGTCTAAACCTGGACAAGTCTGGATTCAGTGTATTTCTTGTATATACTGAGTTCACATAGATTAGGTGGCTATACACGAGCGGACTTTTTACAGGATTTAATCTGCCGGACCAAGTCTGTTAGGCCACTAACGCAAAAATAAAATCCATATGAATCTGCCGGAGCTAATTTATAGTTGGACTAGATCTGCTAATTAATACACAAATTATCTATCGGTTTTGAAGGAATTGATCCACGTAAACGGGTTTTGTTGATCCTTTGAACATGCTTAAAAGACCAGCTGATATTTAGAGTGTAACCTGTTGATGGGCGGCCATCATGTCGAGGAAAATAAAAATTGTAGTTGCAGCAGCTGAGAGTATTTTTATTAATTATTGCAGTATGTTACGCAGAAAAAAACATCGTTTAAAATGGATCAAAAATTGAATCGCTAAAAGGGATTAAAAATTAATGAACTCCCGAGATCTTAAAAATTACTTAAGAATACCGGACACTCCAGGAGGTCTTAATTTTTATATCTACTAACTGCAAACATTTATCGTAACACGAACAACAAATAAGAAAATGCAATAAAGACATATGATCAATAACGGATTCAATCTGCCAGTAATTCGTAAACATCGGGTCAGATCTGCCGGACAAAGTTCACGGATCTTTCATAAATGATCCGATGGACTTAATCTCTGACTAGAGCTACTTCACACACCAATGTATTTTCTAGCGTACTTGTTCCGGGAAGGACCATATCCTTTAAAAAATCCGCTCGTGTATGGCCACCCATTGTGGAGAAGATAGCCCTAGTTACACTTGCAACTCTGAGTTGTCATCTGACTCTGATTAAATCCATACAGGGTTTTATGAGAAATCTTTTTTATCTAAAAGTATGTTTAAAAGGCTTATAACCTAGTGTGATTTATAGCCTATACTGTAATATAAATTATTATTATTATAACGTTTATAAATTAAAATTGTTTTTGATTATTTTCTAACGTCATTTCATTTTGTTTTCCCCTTACCATAGCACCCTACTCACTTGAGTATCAACTTGACCCCAAGCTGGGTAAACTTGATACAATTACACCTTATTTTATATATTTTTTGGATATCTTAAAAAATGATTTTAATAAAGCGTTAATGCTTTAAATCGATAGAAAAATAGTGATAGCATCATGTGACATTTTATTCTTATTGATAACATTAGAACAAAAATTAACAAAAATCAAAATGTAAATAATATATCAACTAGACCCGGTCTCCCGTAAAATTTCAAACTATTACGACATATCCACAGAATAACATTTTTACAATTTTTGCTTTAACATTTCTTTTTGTTCCAGGTCAGTACATAGTAATAGTTTTGAAAACCGCTCTTGAATTAAATTGGGTAAGTAGTAAGCACATAGTTATAACTGTTTTTCTTTAAATCAAACGTACGAGTCACTTTCAAATAAAATCCGGACTGAGTCTATAGAGCATGCAAATGGGTCACCGTTACAAAATACATTGAATGAGGTTTTAAAGTAATTACCTGGGTGGTCTCTGACAGTTTAGTTTATTAGATTAAACAATTGCAGCACCAAGCTGTAATCATTGTTTACAATGTCGTCGCTAAATAATTGCACCAGCGAAGAAATGCGCTCAGTTAGAATATTTTTAACTGCTGAGGGTGTAAATATTTCTGATATTCATAAAAGAATGATAAATGTGTATGGAGATAGTTGTATGACTCGTTCAGGTGTTTTTGAATGGGTCAATAAGTTTAAAAATGGAACAGTGTGAGACAGACGCTCCGCGCCCAGGACAGATAAATCGTGTAATCACTCCAAAGAACATTGCAATGGTTCAAGAGCCGATTTATCAAAACAGGTGAATTAAACTTGAAGAATGCGCTTCAAAAATTAACGTGAGCATTCGTTCAGCTCATACTATTGTTGTTGACCGCCTTAAATTTCATAAGGTTTGCGCAAGAAGGGTTCCGAAGCAGTTGACTGTCCAACTTATAGAACAACGCCTTCAAGCATGTGTTGCTCTACTTCAGCGATATGAGAAAGACGGGGAATCTTTTCTGAACAGAATAGTGACTAGTGATGAAAGCTGGGTACACTACTATCAACCTGAGTGCAAACAGTCAAGCAAAGAATGGCACCATGCATCGTCGCCGAAACCAAAAAAATTCAAAGTCTGCAGGAAAAATGTTGGTACAAAAACGGCGGCATTGTTGAAGATTATCCAACTAGGGGCAGTACAGTAAATAGCACTACCTATGGTAGACTGTTTAAAAACGTCCTGAAACCAGCAATAAGGGCGAAACGCCGTCGATTTTTGTCAAACGGTGTTTTTCTTCAACATGATAATGCTCGTCCTCATCGTTCGAACATAATTCAACAAACAATTGAAAATCCCGGTTTTCACAGTGATCCACCGTACTCTCCCCATCTAGCGCTAAGTGATTACCACCTTTTTGGAACATTAAAAAAGAATTTGGGCGGCCTGCATTTCCCGGACGACGAAAGCGTAAAAATCGCGGTGCATAAATGGTTTCGCAAGCAGCCAAAAAAGTTTCTCTCAGATGGAATTGACGCATTGATCGACAGGCGCAAAAGGTATATTGAGAGGCAAGGAAATTACGTAGAGAAATAATATGTTTACTGGTAATTTTTTACAATAAAAACCGTTTTACAATCCCAATCCGGATTTCATTTGAAACAGCCTCGTGTATTATAGATTTAACATTGTTCATTATCTTAATTTTCCTACTTTACGCAGAAAAAAGCTTGGGTATATTTTCTTGATTTATTTAGTTGTTTTTTTTTTACATAGCTTGGTTTACCTTATTTTTATTTATAAATCAACTTTTAGAATATATTGTGGGATTACCAAACTACTGATATAAAATTTAAGCCCTGGATAAATATACAAATGCGCGAGGGTAACTTTAGAGATACAAATTGACGTCGAATTTTATGATCATTACATTAAGATATTTTCAAGGTTTATGATAATTTCAAGATATAAAATATTTTATTTTATAACTTCTAACCTAAATCCGCACCTTTAAAATTTATTGCATTGAATTTTAAAAATAAAGATATTTTCATTTCTAGCCATTAACCTGCCTCATCCTATCTCTAAAGTTAAATACGCATTAATCTTGTACAGAATTGGCCAAATAGTGAATTTTCTCTATTATTTAGGTTTTGGCTTAAATAATAATTATGTAACTGTTCTAGAATTAATTTTAGTAATCATCAATGATTGATTATAAATTTAACACAGTGTGCCCTCCCTTAGAGTGTGTTTATACTGTACACTTGCTACTCGTACACGGATGCTCGTCGGAGATTCATTTGAAAAAATACGTTTATAGTGATGTGAACAGCTGCAGAATATGTGTTCCATATACAAACAGTGATATGCATGGCTAACATGCAACATACACGCAGCCTTTCGGTTTAAAACAGCTCTACCAATTAAACGATGGCAGTGGGTTTTTAGTATTTTGTTACTATTCCAAACAGCAAGCGGTCTTTTATATGAAATTTATACTTCATTGATTTTATATTTTAAAGTAGCCCACAGCCTTCCTGTAGGGCTTGTTTCCTACTCAATGAAGAAGTTTGATATTTTTTCGTTTTATAATTTTTGGCATGGAGCGTCATGTTGTTGAAAAAGTGCTGAATTATCTGGAAAGAATTCCTTAATTTGTGGTTTAAAGCTGTTATATGGAGTTTACATGATACTAGAAATTAATCGAATTTTGACGTACGCTAAAGGTTTACAAGCGTATTTGGTAATCTACTCAATGCTAGATCTTGATTTCATGGGCTAAAAGAAATAGGCAGTAACTATCATGCTAGAACTTATCATTTTCATTACTACCTAGCATATAACAACTAAATTTGGTTAATCGGCATTCTTTCTTCATCGTTTAAACTTTGCCTTGTCATTCATCGTGCCATTAATAATTTCAAAATGTTAGTTAAAGATCATTCATCGTGCCATTAATAATTTCAAAATGCTGGTTGAAGATGCTTAAAAATAGGAATTACACATTTGCTTTTGAACTCTTCACCAAGGCTGCATGAGTAAATTCTGTACGTTCATCTAAAATGATTTATGGTAAAAGTTAATCTGCAAGTAAAATGCAACTTCAACAACGCTTATTTTAAAAATGGCTAAAATAACGTATTATACTCCAGTTATGAACAGTCCAGTTCTTTACTGAATGTGCTCAATGTAGTTCATTTTTCACTATTGATGAACTTGAGGATAGCATCCATCTTTTCCTGACTGTTCGAGAACTACCAGCGGCTCCAAGACTCTTTCCATATTTGCTATAATTGAGGCTTTTCCATTTTGAAGCGATTGTCGGATCGATAATCGATGATCCCAAAATGTAGTGATAATTTTTTTACAACCACTCCATCTGGATATTTTTGGTATAAAATTGCTTCATGTTGTCTACTGTTTGTTTCGAAACCTTCGCTATTTTAGCAGTTTTTGTTCGCTCAGACATCTTGTTTATATGCTCGGATCTATTGAATTTCCCATTGCATATAATAACAAAGTCTAAACAACATAACAAAAATGTAGAATTAAATTGCTTATAACAGAACTAGTTATGCAAATAAATTTTATATTTTAAATTATAATGCTTCTATGATGGCTTCGCAGCATATTTTGCGAGTTTGACAGTGAACTTCATGTATTTAACAATTGGCATAGGACAGACATGGCAATATCAATACGCACAAACTGCATAAGATATTCATACAATATTAGTAAATACTTCAAGACTTATTGCAAATTATTATTGATAGAGTTTTCTCTACTGCTCCAAATTAAGTGCGCATTCATACCGCTAACTATTTGCAACGCACTCTACGAGTTTCTGGTTAAGTGCAAAAGTTGTGTTCTATTAGGCCGCTTATTCGCTTATCGAAACTATTAGTTTAAAGCAAATTGTTTGGAACAAAATTTACTTCAGTTACCAATATGGCAATGGACGGTGAAGCTATGGATTTAATTAGTTCTTTGCCTGCTTTTATTATTATTATTGTCAGATAAACAAATATTACAATAATAGAGTAATCCAACAAAGTAATGTAGTATTACAATAGTAAAATATAACAGCATGCCCAACAGATGTAAAAATATCCAATTATAGAACAAATGATGAAGTATGCAGTATATAAATCCTACATAAGCTATGACTGAGATGTAAATGTTCAAATGTGTATATTTAAAAGAAGGTAGGTACAGCTGGTTATCGTAGAGTAATGCTTCGTATATCAGCTACTTTACAGTTAAAAATATCGAAGGATCCTTCAATTTGATTGTAATTTCGGTAAAACCTATGAATAGAGTAAAAGTAACATCTATTAACTTGAGCGTGTTTTATATAAAATGTAACGGAACGTCATAGACCTGAGCGTGGAAAATAGAAATAAAGCTATTTTACTAAATCAGGGACATCAAAAATTCCATGTATGATTTTGTAGAAAAATATGAGAGACGCGACATACCTTCGGTGTTCCAAGCTTTGAAATTCAAAACAGTTTAATAATGATTGATGTGGAACACCAATACAAACATATATTCCATCAACACGGTGATATAAAAACTTTAAAAATTTTCTTTCAATATTTTCGACAGTGACAATATGGTTTTTCTAATACGGGTACCATATTATTGATCCATGTTCTAAATTGGATAGTACTAGACTTTTAAATGATAGTATTAATGTATTGACATTTTTGAAATCCTTAGAATTTCTAATAACGAAGCCTAGTATAGCATACGACTTTCTAGATATATGATCAATATGATGTACAAAGATCCATGCGAATCAAAGTGCAATCCTAAATCTTTAATGATCATGGGCCTTGCTAAGCGTTGTTGTAAAATATTGTAATCAAATAATATGGCGTTACGACTTCTTAAGAAGGACATCACACTACATTTATCAATATTAAGGGTCAAATTGTTCGATTGACACTAGGTTGTTAATGCATTGAGATCGCGCTGAAGTTGTAAGCAATCATGAATTCTGGTTATAGAAGAAAACAGTTTCAAATCATCAGCATAAAGCAAAAAATTTGACACAAGATGCTGTACCATGTCATTATGTAGATGTTTGACAGTAGCGGTCCCAGTACCGATCCCTGGGGTACACCAGATGCAATTTGAAATATTTTTAACTTGTATCCATTAACCTGTACAAACTGCATGCGATTCTTTAGATATGAATCTAGTAAGGTAAGTAAGGATCTGGAAAGGTCGAAGTGGCTCAGTTTCTTCAATAGGATGTTATGATCTAGTCGGCTGAAGACCTTTGATAAGTCTGTATGAATAAAATCATATTGAGTTATAATATTTAGGCTTTAAGTAATTGCTTGAACTGTTTCAACCAAGTTAGCATTGACATATCGTCCAGGAATTAAACGATGTTGCTTGTCAGTTAAGTTACGTTTAACATGATTCCATATGAAAAAGAATCTCAAACACATTGCTAAGATTGCTGATAATGGCAATAGGGGGATAGTTCGCAATGTTACTTTCATCACTTTTGAAAACTGGACGTATCCTAAATATTTTCCAGGAATTAGGAAGGATGGAAGCAAATATTTTTGTTAACGGGTGTGTAAAGCATCATGCAGTCTTTTATGAAGAATAATGGAATGAAGTCTGGACCTGTTACTTGAAAATGAAGGAAAGGAGGAAAATCTTCGACCATAATCACTTTAATTCAAACTAAATGACAAATGTTTGCGAATTGCGCCAGATTGCGTGACTATCAAAGTAATATGCACAGATTGGTTTGTTTTTCAAACATTTTCATGAAACGTTGTAGAATCTAGTTTGTCAGACAATTGTTCGATGTTTGAGATGCCAAAATCTTGTCTTAAAGCAATGTTTTGGGCCTATCGGTAAACTTCAATTTAAAATTGCAAACTTCTTCAACGAAAAATGTTTCTCATTCCTTGAACGAAATGTTGTGTTCGATATTAGTTTTGTTTCGATCAGTGGGCAAGTAGCCGTAGAGAAACATAATATTGAAGTTTAGTGTAGTTGCTATCAACGTGATTGACAAAATGAATTGTTTACCAAATCGGACAAGAATATCGCGAATTAAAGAACAATTCACTTCAAATATTGTCAATAGTTGATGACGAATCTATCGCGAACAATAGTGAAATTCCCTGCTTCGTGTTCTTCATTTTTTCTTATTCAATTTTCAAAATACCTTTTAGATTGCATTTTCGTACCTGCACTTTGCACTGGCCCTCGAGACAATGCAGAGATTTTATACTCAGTGGCTACGAAGCGTACTTTATTTCCAGTGAAAAACAAATTATTTGTTTGTGCGCACTGGAAATACTAATGGATAACGTTAAAACTAGTTCATGCATAAAAAGTACGCATCGAATATGCACCAAATAGCCAGTAGAAAATATAAGTTAGGTAGAAAAACAATACATTTTAAATAAATCCATAATAATTTGGCTAATAACGTTAACGAGTTGAAAGACGTCAATTTGTATTTCTAAATTGAAATTATGTATAAGAACTTGTAACTCATGTATCAACCGTTGCATTTATATATGGAAAATTTTCTCGATTTTTCCAATGCGCTATTTTACTGTACCGTATGTGTTGTGTGAAAAGTATGCCAAGTGAATAGTAAACGGATTAAAGGCTCTTGTATTATTAAATCCTCGGGGACTTGCGTTGCATCTACATCTGCAGCGAAAATGTATTGAAATCTTTTTGATGCTAAAACGCTTTCCACGGAATATCCCGACTGAAAAGTGTTTGGATTATAGCTTTCAGAAAACCAACAATGATATGATTACTTAGATTTAATTTATGAAATGACACTTGTTTACAACAAATTTGACAATAGATGGCTTTTGAAAAACTATTTAATGTACACAGAAATTTCGTTTTTACGGAATTAATGTTTAATAACTTTGATATTATTCATCAACAAATGAATTCTGATTTGAAAGTTATTATTTATAGAAGGTTGTGATTGTGCATACGAAATTCATTATAAAATCTGAACCGTAGGGTGTGCAAGCGAGGGGATCACGCATGAACAAATTGTGGGTTAAAGATCTGTTTCGACAGCAGCCATCGGTATCAGAAACTCAATCGACTGAAAACTCCAATTAAAATAGAGAATACCTCGGCTGAAACGCGGCTTGAATTGAGATGGTCATATTGTGCTCCATAATACATTTTTTCGTTTCGGATACGTGAAATGTATTTTTTAAGTCGTCATATTAATATCAAGCTTATTCGGGGAAAAATTATTCAAAACCTTTGTTAATGAAATTAAGACAGATATTCGCATGTACCTTCCCGTTGCATATTAAAATCCTGTCCTGTCGTAATTTTAATTTATATGCATACAATCTTTTTCAAATCCAAAACTTATCATTGTTGTTTAAGCTTCTGATTTGACCTAATTTTGCGACTAATTAATATCTGCAATAAACAATAATTTCATTATTCTTTTACCCTTCTAGAAAAATAAAATGAGCTCGTAAGGTAGGCGTTAATAACCAAATCTTTTTCTAAGACGTTTTAGGAAAATTATTGTTGATTAATTCATTGTCCATCTCAGCTAGATATACATATTTAATTTTTAGCGTCGATCCAAAATTTCAAATTTTAAATTTAAGGAAAGGTTTCATATATTATTATAAGAACTTACCCAATATGAGTGACAAAGGTCTGACTGCTTGGCACAAGCTTTTCAACTGAAAAATTTTGGTTTTGCAAATGTTCAAATCTATACAATGTAAATTCTTCTGTCAACGTTTTCTAGGTAATATTAGCTTGAAATCCTATCGTGGCAGTTCATATTCATTTTACAAATAAATTCTGAATTTCTATAAAAAAAAATACAAAAACAGAAAATTGTTTTATTTTAAATTTATTTTTAACCCGTTGCACTGCTATCGTTACTTAATTGAACCCATATTTTATAATTATTTATAATGAATACTTCTTATTTTTGCTATCCTTTTATAAATGCTGTGTAATTTGAGGAAAGAGAACAAAACATAAATGTGAGAGGTCTGTGAAGTTGGCCCTATAAGCCAATAAGTACAAACAATTAATTGTAATCATGTCATAGGACTTCGTTTGTGCTGTAGAAATATACAAACAAAATTTCTGAAAACTGACACGAAAACATACATTTTCAAAAACCCCGACAGGCTAACTTCACACTCTTGCAGAAAATAATCTGTTATAAATGCGGATTATGGACGTTTTTGTGTAATTTTTCAAATTTATAAAATATGTGGGTTTTCTTATAATTTATTAATTTCTTGAGAACTAACGAAGAATATAATGAATACCTACAGGATTAGACTAAAATAAATAGTTATGTATATAAACCACGTTTTCTATAAATTTTGGCGCCAAAAAATTTAAAAATATAACAAGAATACAATAAAAAAATTTTGAAATGCCTATTTACAAGAATTATAACGGTTTATTTTCTGAAAGATTGTGTCTGTTTTTTTGAAAATATCTCCGTTTTCGTGTGTTTTCTGGAATTTTATTGGTATCCTGTGCATGATTATAATTAATTGTTTGTGGTATTACCTTATAGGGCCAACTTCACGAACCTAAATGTGAGGTGGAGGCAATATTTTTTCAGTGTATTAGACTGATCGCATTTTAGCATATTCATCCAAAATTTAATTAATATCATTAAAATAACGGATACATATGAAAATATATTTATAAAACTTCCTAAAGCAGTATCGGAATTGTGACGTGCGTAAAATGTAAAAACAGCAGTAACTAAATAGGTTGCCGATTATATGTGAAATTATTGATCAAAACAACAATGGTTATAAATTAAAGAATGTCAAGGTTATTCTCATGCATTGATATGCGAAATCGTGACTCAAAAAAGGAGTGTACATAAAAGAAAATAAATAAAATGTCAAAGGTTTGATAAATATTAATTATGAATAATTAAGAGAATCTAACATTAACAATATCAAATGATAATTTTTAATTTAAACAAGATGAAATAAATGTATATTGATTTAAAACATGACAACACTGTATATATATATCCCCTAGGAAAAGCACCAAGAATTGAAAATCATTTATCTTAAAAATAAAAAAATCCTTGTTTGTAATAAAAATACTTTTACAATTAACATTGTCCTGTAAGTCAAAATTTGTCACGAAGCTTCTTAAGTCGATATAGAAAAAAACTAGTATTGCGAAATTTGAAAAACTGTAACCGTTTAGGAAAACGGCGGTAGCCAGGTAAACTAATTCTTGCTTAGACCTAAGCTTTAGTTAATTTTGTAATAATGATTGTTACCACAATTGTTTTTATGACAATAAAGCAAAGTTTAATTTAAGCGTATATGATGCAAATGGCTGTAGCCGTGTAAAACTCTGAAATTTAAATGGTGTTTAGTTTCGATACATAGTAAAAAAAATAGTGGATTATTCATAAAAACATATACAGTCGGTGTAAAAAGTATTCGTACAGCGGTCAATTTTAAATAAAATGTTAGCTGTTTATGTATATGTCACAGTTAAAACCCGTTTTTAGATAAAACGCGTTTTTCCTAGTTAAGACTAGTTTTTACTAAATGCCTTTGTTAAAACTAGAAATACCTAGTC
>JAHWXV010304699.1:0-12606 GCA_024586415.1 Phrixothrix hirtus | reverse complement strand
AAACTATTAAATAAAATGAAAAAAGTATGACAATAGCCACATTAGTAAAAACCATTTTTGATATGCGAAGTTCTCTTATTTTCCATAGTGCGCCGCACAGCTTCTCCTCCACTAAGAGAATTGAGAAATACCAATCGAAGCTCCCAGAACAATTAACCATCACCCGGTGACCTCAGATCAAGTGTTAAATTCCTGAAGGAAGCTTATCATAATAGCGTAATCCCAGGATACTTGCTAAATAAAACAAAACTCAAAATTAACCGGAGCAACAGAAGGAACGATGTAAAACCTACTCCGTGAAAAAAACACAGGGGTAGAACCAATAAAAGAAAAACGAAAAAGATAATTAAGCTTAAGCAACAATTGCTATGTACCGAATATAGAAATTTTTGAATACCCACAACAAACGCGGCGTCCCGTATATCGCGTCGTATTACCAGTCTAGCCAGACGGGCGGACCAATACTCTTCGAACTAAAGAAATATACGATAAACGTTCAATTATTTACAAATATGTCTAACAATATCTACATAACTGCCAGTGGTGTAACTAAATTTAATTAAAATTACGCTAATTTGGAGAAGTTCCCTGAGGAACGTAACAAGGGTAAATGTTGAACTACAAACTGTTTTGGCAAAAGATGTAGGAATTATTTTTGTTTATTTTTGCCTATCGGAGGTTGACTTCCGAATAACCCTCGTATCAAAATTAGTACGTTATTTTTTAAGCATTTATTATTAATATTAAGCAATTACACTGAAATGTCTATTCAGCTAAAATAACGACGCAAAAACATTAATCTGATTTGAAATGGTTTTATTTTCAAAGTTTGCAAACACAAGTAACGTATAAAATTAAAGGAAAAGTATAATTTTACTTACAAATATTCTAGGTGACCTTCATAAGTTCAGATTTAGCACATCTCTAGCAGCAACAATGTAGTTTTAACCCCCGATGGATGCGGCGACCTAGGAAGGCAGTTACGTAACACTACATTGTGTGTTCTTATTAACGTTGAAAACGAAATAATTGAGTCCACTGCAACTAGTACGTTTAACGTTGAAGGCGCTCTTCGCTCAAGGTATGATGAACCTACAAAGTTCGACAATGACTCGCGGCGCTTCATTTTGCTGAAATATTAGTTAAGTTTAAGACACTTCCAAAATTTTTTGTGCATTTCATGGCCATCGTTATATAAGGCGCTTGGTTGAATTGGGAAGGGAGCGGGTCTCTTTAGACTGCGATACGTATGTAATTTTCAATTGTCACCATTAATTGACGTGAAGATCATCGATCGTTCGTTGTTGGAAGCACATTTTTAATGGCGGTTCTGTGATAACATCGCAGCGTGCTTTTCTTATCCGGTCTAGGTTTAGTTACCGTGATTCTGTTCCGGATAAAAACGACTCATGCTTGGGTGTCAAATTTTAGACAAGCTGAATCTCCGTTGGAATGGAAATCACCTGACCAGCCTCGGACTGCAAGGACACTACAAAATATGGTACCTGTAGGAGCTTCAGTTCAGCCATCGCAAAGGCTTTCAGTAGCGAAGCATTCTGCTACCTTACAGTTATTTTATCAAAATGTGAGGAAAATTTTGCATAACGAACTCAGAGCTCATCCTTATTATGGTGGCTCAAAAATTGAATGAAAGGAACTGCGATACATGGGTAACTTTATGCCAGACATCCCTGATAACGTTCTGTTTACAACTGTTTTGACATGTAGTCACGAGGCACATTTCCACCTGTGTTACGAAGTCAAGAAATAAAATTTTAGCTGTTCTTCTGCAGAGAACCTTCAAAAACTATACGAGCGTTTACTTCACAGTCTTGAGTTGACTATTTTTTATGTGATAGATTGACCACGTACTTTTTTGAAAAGGAGGGGATTACGGTAACAGTGACTATGCCCGTGCATTGAAATATCCTAAGACATTGGTTTGACTTTATATAAGTTTTTCAATAGTGTTCAGATGTAGATACCATTCATTATTCTTTTAAAAATTCTATTACACTGAGAATAACATGATAGTTTTTATTAGATTTGTACGCGTTCAAAATTATTTTTAGGGAATTTAAGTTTTGCTATTGGAGCTTATATGGAAATAAGATTTTCTAACAGCCATCATTTTATTTTATTAATTTTCTTATATAAAAAGTTTTTCATAAAAGAGACATTTATTATATGATTTTATTGTTCATCTTCCATTTCTAACGATCCACACGTTTCGGAGAGAATTAACAGGTTACGGAAAAACCCTACCACACCGTGAATGCATATTCATAATGCTAATCAACCTTAAATTTTGTTGCTTTGAGGATGGCATCACTGTTCATTTAGTAGTTGAAGACGAAGTCGTTTAGCAAAACTTATTTTTTCAACTTAATTTGTTTTGCAATGGACTTTTTTTACTGAATTCTGCCTTATTTTATTTGTAATTATAAACCCAAATTGATTCATTGCCTCATATAAAGTTGTATTCAATTAAAGTTTTAGGTTAATTGTACTTTAAAAATAAACCTATCGATATTAATTTTGGTTCACATCACAGTGAAATCAAAATAAATTACTTATATATCCGACGGTATAATTAATGATATGACGCTTCAAAACATCGAACTAGGTCAATGTACTTACAATAACACACTTACTCAAACAATGACTTAGCCCTTACTATTTAAGCAGTAAATATATAACAAAAATGGGTTAAAAGAAACGCTTATTAAAAACTAAATAAAATATTAACGATACTACAGCAATTAAGCTCTTGTTATTATTGTATTAATTAAAAATGAATAAATTAATCTATAAAGGTTATCATTAATTTAATAAAAATAGGATAACAGTTAAATGGAACAGAAGGTATCTTAGGGATTGTAACCGTTAAAGGTAATACTTCTTAAGTAAATTCTGCCTTTAAAAAATAACAGTGCCGACAAAAAATAAATACAATTATTATCTTTGAATAGATATGCGTGAATTTTAACTATTTGTATTTGAAGAATTAAATGTCCATTTAATTGCCTTTTTACACACACGCACTTTGTTAATAATTAATAAACTGACCTGTAGTGAATTCAAACATCAGTTTGCCTCCATGATGAAGGATTTTGATGAATCGATTTCGATTGCTTTGAAGAACAAAATATTAATTGTGTGTTAACGCTTGATTATAAATTGATTGAATATATCGGTTTTGTCCTGACGATTAATTGGTTTACGGTAAGTAATAAACGAATTAAGCTGCTAATTATAACAGATTATAAGTTAAATGATTAATTTATCTATATAATGACGTTTTATACTACGTCGGGTTTAGTTCTTACGCACGCAGCTTTTATATATCTTACCCACTTTAGCCTAGGTATTTTCTATTTTAGAACATAAACTTACAAAGATGCAGGCAGCCTATTAGTAAAATTAGTATTTCCCAGCTTCATGTACGTCATGCACAATTCTTAAGGTACCTTAAAGGAGTAGAAGACATCGGTTTTTTCTTTACAATCACTTTGTAGTTTTAATTTTTATGTGCAATATTTGATTAACTTATGTGGAGATTTCCATAATTGCAAAGTTAATTAATTATAAATAATTAGATTGTTAAAAATAATTGATTATTGCTCACTAACAACGTATACGTACATCAATATTGATGACATTCGTAAATTTTGAAAGGTCCTAATCCAAAGCCTGATGTATCCTTTGTGCATATGTGAAATGGATTGCTTTAATAACAAAGTCGTGAGTATTCGGCTAATGGGAGACATTTAGGGTATTTCCGTGCGCTGTATACGTTCCTCTTAAAAAGAATTTGAAATATTATCACAAATGCCCTACTTAAAGATTTATTTGGAATTTTAAACTTTAGCAATTCAACGGAGAATAAAAAAAAGAAGAGAAGTGATGTTTGCAATCATGAACTTGTTATAATTTTTATTCGTACATAAAAGTAACGTGATTAAAAGAAGTATGTACTGCTATCAAAAAAACTTATTAAAAACAATATTAACATGCAAGTGCTCAGTAATAAAGTAAGCCATTGAATAAGAATGTATAAGAAAGTAATTTGGAATTATCCATGTAATTATATTTCTTCCACATTTGAAAGATGCACTGATTATTTACTTGATGGAAATATTGCAAACATCCATGAAATTTGTATCAAATTTTGTATATTTGAAATTTTATCAGGTTTAAGGTACCACTATAATAAAATTTTATCGTTTATGCAATTAAACATTAATTTAAGAACCAAGCTTAAAATATAGAACCATTAAATTAGTAATAACATAAATTAGAATTGCATTTAGTTCAGTAGAAGGTATAAAATATTTCAACAACCACAAAACTTCAAAAATTTAACTTTTCCTAGAATTTCTGTTGGTAAAAAGCACGGATGGAAAGAAAATGAACAATATCGACGTTTTTAAGAAACTTTAAAGCGTGTGTAACGGACCGTATATCTCCTCATCACATTTTAAATTTGATTTATATAAAATTATGTTTCAGAACTATAGATATTTTAATTTAATGGTACAGTTTTTGCCGAAAACTATAATAAGTTTTGTAAATATCTATAAGTACGCATATATAATACATCAATTTGTAAAATAACTTTGTAACGTTAAGAATGTAATTTTACAGATGCTCCAATATTTTGTAAGCGCAATTAGGACTTATATATTTCTATTTGCTGTAGCCTTCAGCAAAATTAATACAATAGGTTGAATTCAATATGTCAAGACTGCAAACAGCCACTTGATCTCATTATTGGTACCTGCAGGTAATGCTGGAAGCAATTTTACTTTACATCAGTTGTAAACGATAAAAGCGAAATATAATTAACATTGTTGAGTAAATTCCAATCCATACAGTTTATCTTATATTATTAAAATTAATCATCCTGAGATACTTAAAATAGCATTTAATAAAAGTGTTGTGTTACTTACGGAAAAGATATCTGAATACTACACGGCTGTATAATGCTTTGCAATATCCTCTTCCCATCATAGATATGTAGTCATTTGTGTATCTAGGCACAAGGCATTGAAAAATATAGGGCGATAAAGGAAATTTCCATATGTTACGTTTACAAAATTTTTGCAAAACAATTTAATGGTTATCTAGGTGACGAGTAAGAAAAGTGGGGTATTACTTAACGAGGAGATAGTTTAAAGTGCAACGTTGTAGGCCGAGTACTTTTAGTCTCACAGTTAAATAGTGATACCTTCCTGACAAGTAATGTACAACATTTTTCCTGAAACCGCATAATTATGTAAATAATATTCACAAATTCGCAATTTTAGGATCGGTATTTCGACCTCTGCTTAAATTTATCTGTTAGTTAATTACTTTGCTTACCATTATATTAACAATAGTTTCCATGGAATATATCTAAAAGATAAATTTAACTGGGGATCGAAATAAAGGCCCTTAAGACATCATATTTTATAATCATTTAAAATTAGTAAATGTAAAAAACTGTTTTTTGTATTCGTGTTTTAAAATACATAAACAAAAAAGTGATATATCGCTAAATTTATAAACTTTACGGTTTAAATAATTTGACAATTATCACAATAAACCTCAAAATTTACAATAAATTATTGTTTTTTTTCTGAATATACCTAAATGAATACAAAAACTTTTGTTCGACACTCGTGCGCTATCACATTTCAAGCTCTCGATCTTCTTTACAGAACTCGGCTTACGCCTCGTTCTATAAAAATTGATGTCGGGGCTGGAATATGGTGTGACACAGCACACTTGTATCGGAAACTACTTTTGCATTGTCGGATTTAATTATTTATTTGCTAGCAACGTTTACAAATGCATTACGTTGTTAGTACCGTTCTAGGACTGCATTGCTTATAGCTGCTTACGTGATATCCTAGCAATGGTATTAATTGATACTGCCTTACTTGTAGTTATTAAGCGGTTATATATCGAATTTTGAATTTAAAAATCCTTAATTAATTTAAATTTATCGGTTGTCCAATGAGCATATGAGCATCGCGGGTGATGTAAACTTCGCTATGTACCTTGTTGTATAATACAGGGAGTTACAGAATAACATGTACTTTCCTAAGAGGTCGAACTTGACCACAAAGAAACATTAAAAAAGTTTTAGCGATAATACTCTAGAAATTCTAATTAAATAAATATTAATGCTCAATATCGCTTGTACAAATAAAATATAACGACAACTTACAGTACTGTTTTTTTATAAACAAATATTTCCTTGAAATAAATTCCATGCCAGCTATTTGTTAATCACGTATTAAGATTTGTTAATAGAAAGCATTTTCAGCTTTAAAGTAGTACAAGCTACCCTATAATATTTGAAATTAGTGGCAAATAAATTTGAATATAATTACTAATGAAATAATTGAAAACCATATCTGAAGTGAAATGGTAAATATGGAACTACGATAACATAGTACCGGGTGGGGCACGAGAACTTGACGGTCTTCAAATGATGTATTGCGCTGACTGATTTATGTAATGTTGCAGAGGCCGAGGGGGGATAGCTCATTTGAATCCGTTTCAGTAGCCGTAGGTCAGTAGACCGATAAATGCTGAGTGTTCGCGATAGAAACATTTTTTAAATATGGTGAGTCAGTTATTAAAACGCAGAGTCTGTTTCACGTGTCTTCGCAAATTCTTTGTAATGACTCAGTTCCTATCCGTAATACCATATTGTGGATATTTAATTTTCGGCAAAGCACTTTTACGATAATGAAAAAGCCACCGGGCGCTATTTGTACGGCGCACACTCCAGAAAACGTAAAACTTATAGCTTGCAGTCCATCAAAATCCAGGCAGGTCAGTCAGTTATACATTACAAATATGAAGTCGAAACCTTCGTAGAATCTTGCACAAGGACTTAAACTTTCATCCATACAAAATGGCTGTTGTGCGACAGCTAAATGCGGCAGATCTTCTTTCTTGTGAATATTACGCAACAGTTCTTTGAAATTTGGCTTATAAAAATGTGGTGAATCGTCCGCCCGTCAGATTATGTCAATAAACAAAACTTTCTCTATTGCGCTCCAGAAAATTATAAAGAACTTCTTCAGCGTCCCCTTCACAGCTAGAGACTAACCATATTTTGTGAAATAATTGACCCTTAATTCTTTGAAAATAATGAAGGTAATTCTGTTATACTATGTAATTTCTTACTATCATAACTGCACCAATTTGGAATTGCCCTTAACTCTCCAAGGTTGGAGCAAGGCGGTCGGCTGCACTCACATAATGCACAACAATGAACCATATTTCATACAATATTTCCGGGGCATCTGATTTCAAGGTACGAAAATGTTCCACATCCTGCTCGTTTGCCCGATTTAACATTTTGCGACTTCTAGTTATGGGGTTGTCTGAAAAACAAAGCATGTAGTACGAGACCTGTCAATATTCAAGACTTAAAACACCAAATAAGAGAAGAAATTGCCACGATTTTTGCAGAAATGATCGAGGGAAATTTTTGAGGTCGACTGAAATAATGTGCGAGGAATGTCGGAACCCATCTCACTAACGTACAATTTAAAAAATAAAATGGTATATAAAATACGTAAAATAAAATTGAGGATTGTAGAGGCTAGAGCATTTCAAAAATCGTCAAGTACCTGTGACCCACCTACCCTGTACAATATGTTTAAGCAATAACCTTTGAAACATCGACAATAAAGCTAAAATCTGAGATATAATTTATATATAAACTGCTCCAGGAGAGCTCTGGCAGACTTCGGTTTAGTTGAACCTCACTAGAGAGCATTCCTAGACATCTCATAAGCAGATGCTCTTATCAACAGAATTCAATTTAAGAATCTCTTGTAAAAAGGTGGCTTAATTATTTACCAGAGACTTCATTAGGTACAATCAGCGTTCCTGTAATTCATGCTTAAGATATTATTTATTTCATAATCAACCGTATTTTGTTGAATTGAGACAAGATTGCCTAAAGCGATATTTTAGGTAAAACACTTGTTGCAATCATTGTTTTCAAGTGTATCTACAGAAGTTGTTAGTCAAAACATAATTGCGGTCCCTTTAAAAGTAATTTAGATTCATCATATTTAAATTTGAATAATACCTAACATTAACATAAATTATATAAAACTTCATGTCAATTTAATTATCGTAACCGATACAGCGAATGCATAGGTAATTTTTGCAGTAAGATATTATTTTAAAAATTGTTTTGCGTAGATGACAATCATCTTAAACAACTCGTTTAGATGAGCAACATATTTTGTATTATACCTGAATCATAATTATTGTTTACACACCTTATCAGCGTGCATAAAAAAACCCGAGCTTTAAAGGTTACCAAGTAACGGTTTCAATAACCTTATTTACACATTACTATCGACATGTTACTGTTTGTGAAAATATCAGGTAGTATTTTAAATAAAAATGATTTTGATTTGATATGAATGTTTAATTTTATTTCGCACATAATTATGCAGGTGTAATAAAAATATCGTATGATACACATGTATTTCTTTTGCACGTCAAATTTCATTAATTTATTGGTTAGAATACAATAAGAATTTTATTCGAGCAGGTCGAGTACCCAAAAATTAAAATTATTTTATTAGTTATTGGTCAATTAAATACAACTGATTTAATTTAAATAATTAGTATACATAAGTAATTTGAATATTGAAATTACTTCGTATAAAAGTTAAATGTAGAATTTCGATTGTTTGAAATTTGATTTCAGATGAAGCTATTATATCACTTGTAATCATTTAAAATACTTTCAAACAAGCTTGTAAACAACAATCACTGTCTAGATACTAGTATCACGTAGTCTAGTTCAAATAAGAAGACATTTTGATTTGATTTTAATGTTTAGTTTTATTTCTCTTATTCCGCAAATAATTATGCAGGTACAATAAAAAAATAGCGTATGATACACGTATATAAGTGCATTTAAAGCACTTGCAATGATAAGGGTGTTCGGCTACGTGTCATGGTCTTAAACCTGTTACACGTGCTTTAAATGCTGGCCTATGTACTTGTATCATAATATACTATAGAAGGTTGTATAAACGCATTGATTAGCCTAATTATAGTCATTGTTATTTGTTTACACCGACTATGTTATTATTTTTACGTAGCGTTGTTAGTCTCTATTTAGAAAGTGTAGTTATTAATATTTCTATGTCAAACTGGAACTTTTTTTGGAATCAAATACCTGTAATAGTTATTATTTATCTTTCCCCTCAAGCACATGTCTAATATTCGTACCGGAATAAACCGTATGTTTCCAGTTATCTCAGAATTTGTTTACTTAGCATAAATACTATTTCTTAATGAACATACGAGTGGCGTTCGAACCCTTTCTGAACATCATTTCGAGTGTATAGCATATATTTGAATCTATGTAGGTGGCCAAGCAACCGTCAAAACCTTTTTAATTGAAAATATTAATTATAGATTATTTACTTTTCTTTCGACATTTAAATCACGGCCTACCATTACTTTTACACTCTACTCGTCGCCCTGGACGTACTACAAATTCAGCACTGATGATAAAATAGATAGAACATCGAAGTATCGCAGTAGATAACGCAAATGACGATACGTGGCGTCATGGAAGCATTTTGATGTCGTTTTTAAATACAGACATAACTGATTGCAATTACGTCAAATGATCACTGACAGACAACAAGCGGTCCGGACAACTTTATTTAAGCTTTGTCATGCTCTAATTTTGACTATTATGTTACCACCTATACAATCGGTTAGCTTTTTGCTCCATTTACATTTTAATATTTTATTCATTTTTATTTGGGCTAATAAAGTAATGATTAAATTTCAAGACCCACGATAGTCATAAAAGTTTGACTTTTCTGACAGTTTCAACAAACATTATTTACCCAGCTGTTACAATATACAATAACGTTGAATATGCATGGATTTAATGAATAACGTTTGTTTACAAACTGTCAGTTTGATATTATTTTACCCTGGTTAGTATGACAGCGTGCGGGAAATACCATCTAAAGTGTCTTTAAAATTATTGTAATCAAGTTTCTTATCCATTATCCAGTTAATGTAATCGATCTAACCTTCTTAACTTAATACCGATTAAAATGTAAATTGTTTGATTTAATAAGCAAATTAAAGCAATTTTAAAAATAGAGTGACAAGTTTTGGAGGAGTTTAACTTTGAAGTAATTAACACATTCAAAACTCTACATTACTGCAAGAGTAGTGATAAATGTTGCCAATTTAAGGTCATTTGCTAGTGTAATTGCTAACATTTATTATAGCTGAGATTAAACAGCTCTCAATAACTTTGCAAGTTATTAGCGACTGTAATTACAGAGACTAATTTACTCTAAATATTTTATATCTGTTATAACATCGTAAAGCAATATTCATTTCGTAGAGATTATTTATCTTACTTACCTATACTGTAAAAGTGGGGAATATAAGTTTTTAGGCAACTAATCAATAGGTACATGAAGCACTTGAGTCTATCAGAAAAATGTATATGGTAATATAGCCTAATAATGAAAATTATTGCTCATTTAGCACCTCGTAAATAATAATTATAAATACTTGAAGTCAAAGATATCAGATGATATATGTATACCTAATCTTATAGGCTAAATATTTATAAATATTGCAATGGTTTGTTTTTAAAAGTTAATGAGTGAAACGCCCGAATTATGCTTTAAGTGTTATAAAAAGAGTGATTTGGAGCAAAGATAGAATGTAAAAGACAGTCTCTAGTCATTAGTTGCGACTACATTGTTTACTACGTCATTTAAGTAATAATTGTACTTATCATAAATACTGAGCAACGTGTTGCTAAATAAACAAAACAGCAAATAAAAGTGTAATTTAACTGTTTTAAAACTTCGTTTTCAGACAGTTTAAAGCTGTACTTAAGATGTTTTCAATGACCTTTTCAAAGGGATTAAGAATTTACCTAACCATATTTTATTTAAATTTCTTTTATGTAATCGCGGGCAAAATGCAGGTCAAGTTTAAACAAATAGTTTATTAATAATCAAACAAATATTTACATAAACAAATAAATCAAATAAAACCGTAATTATGACAATTAATTAAGTTTCAGGCTATTAATTATTTAATTAAATAATTTTTTAGCGTGGAACTTTCAATAAATGTAAAAATAAAATTTTAAAAATTGTTAATGTCTTTAAATTAAAAGGATGTATCAGAAATTTATTAATTCACTCACCGATACAAATTTTATACTTTAACCAAACACTTACATACAGTGTGCGTTTACTACGATCTAATTTAGTTGACTTGTAGAATCTGGATCTCGCAAAGAATTTATTTCTAGCGGTTCTTTAAATTGATGTGGCGAAAGTTGCCTCTTTTGGATTTTTAAAGAATAATGTAGTCGGACTCCTAGCTAGAACTTAATAGTGAGGTCTTTTTATCAAGTAGCTATTCTTTCTGCCGTTGGCGACACTTGCACTGGATACTTGTTTTGATTATCTAGCTGATCAAAACTGGAACCCAAAAGATCTCAACTTCCTGCGATGCTGGCCTTTATATTCACTTAAGGTTTCCATGGTAACAAATTTTATAAAATCTTCACGAACCGTTTGTATCTATTCAAAAGTATGTCTTTTCCTTTTTATTCGGAATTCATTAAGTTTGCCACGATTTGTTGCAAATTTTATTTTATAATTTTCTGGTTATTTTCCGTATTTGTCTATTTATTACGTGTTTTAAAACTTTGTTGCCGCATGTCTGAATTTTAGGAATTTGTCCCGCATCGACGTCTTAAAGCTTGTAAACTTTAATCACTTCTTGTACTCTTACGAACACTAATTTTAGATTTACCTTTATTAATTAAAATTATAATATTTTCTTATGCAGATTACGCGGTAATTAATTATTTAGTTGATGTGTAATGAACAATATTAAAAGTGCCTGATTCAAAATAAAAATGTGATATTTTGACGTAACATAATTTTTAATGTTTCTTTCATTCTCCACTACTCAGTTTCAATAATTTTTCATTATATATTTTTGTGTAAAGGGAAATTACTATGAATTAATTCTCAATGAACAGAAAATATTAGGTAATATAAACAAAAACAAATAGTCATCTGCAGTAATTAATAAATTATTATTTCATATAATCGTTACTAAGTCAGGGTGTCCAGCGATCGGGAATTTCTTGCGTTTCGGGAATTATGCTTGATTTTTTTTCGTCGGGAAAAAACCGTGAACAATGCTTTAAATTTCGTATTGTATCGGGCATTTTAATAAAATTGTTTCAAGTTTCGATAAATTTAACTTTAACTTCGTTTTTCATTTTATAAAGATGTGACGTCAGAATAGCGAGAAATATAACTACTACTATTTTAAATTCAATGTCAGATACCCAATCAGAATTGAATATGCGTATCCCACTACTTTATAGGATGGAAAAATATGTTTGAAAACGGCATTTTCTCCCTCTTTTCTATTAAAGATCGGTGTAAGTGCATATGCACTTAGTTCTTGGCGGAAGTGTTATACGCGGCAAAGTTGATTTTGACATATCTAACAAGTAAAGGCTCAAACAGGATAAACGCCGTTTGACGGCGTTTA
>JAHWXV010304693.1:0-13701 GCA_024586415.1 Phrixothrix hirtus | reverse complement strand
TGTATGTGTGCATGCAGTGGTTGTGAAGGTGGAGGTTTGTTAGTGGGTTTTGCCTACCTCGTTAAGGGAATGGCGTGATGGGTAGTAGTAGTAGTAGTAGCAATTCCTTGAGAAATTGCATTTCTCGATTACTGAGATTTTGTGGATTATTCCGATGAATACGCTTTTTTAGATCAGAAGTAGAAGTCGGAAATGGTAATATCTGATGAACGGGAGGGCCATAAATTGTGATGATTTGTTCTATCCTCTTAAAGAGCTCATTGTTTCACATTTAGTGTGTGCGATAGCTTTGTGTCCCTGAAAATAACTGTGAGTACGTTAGCAGTCATGCAGTTGTTCAATTAACGTTGTCAACATGTGATGAGCATAAAAATTTGCATTTACGTTTCCTTCAACGAAAGCAAGGAAAATTAATCTCCATGAAATCGCTTTCCAGAGGCATATTTTAAGAGGATGCTTTAGTATATTCATGTTGGTTGCCTTTTGACCAGATTCTTACATTTTTACTGTCAGGGTGAAATCAGCTCTCATGCTTGTAAAATGTGATGTCCAAATTATTATTATTGTATAAAATTATTGAAAAACCATCCACAAAAATTTATTCGAGATACTAAATATCTTAAAAATATTTGATGATGTGAATACATTTTTCAGGGAAAGTAGTTCTTTAAACCGGTTCAGCAGGTGCCACTAGATAAGTATATCTGCTGATTCAACCTGATAAAATATACAGAATCGTTTTCCATACTAACTCAGACAATTTCTATAACTTCTTTTGTTCTTTAAATTGGCGTTCCAGATCTTTGCTTTCTGTCAAAGCTGCATTATTCTTGAAATTTTTTCACAATTCTGCATGTAATTGTTATGGTATATTTTAGGCTGCGTTCTAGTTTTGATTATTTTTATACTCGTCTCCAAATATTTGGATATCTCGATTATTTAATTACACTTAAATTTTATTGTGTAGTGCAAATTTATATGTTTACATACTATACTTTTGGCAGATAACGCCCTACGTTCAAAACATCCTTGAAATGGATTCTTAAAGGCTTTAATTCATTTAGGATTTTAAGTGTGTATAAACGTCTTTTCATTTAAATTAATTATTACTAAACTTTTGCGTTGTGTATAGAACTCATCTACAATTAAATACGTATTTTGGTTTTCTTTTAAATTTTATAGTTCTTTCGTTGAGATTAGTATCACGGAGAAAATAGGTCATCACCTTTGATATTTAATATAGATGGGAAATTGAGCTTCCTCAGTTTGAGCACGAATGCCATTTGTCCCGACCGTTCGACGCACTACCAATCGCTTCCGCTCGCGCAGCCAGCGCTTGGAAAAATTGTCAATTAGCATTGGGTCTTACTTTCAAACGGCATAAAGATAACTTCCAGAATTATATTCAGTCATGAAGCAGAAGTCACGAGTAAATATTGCAGCTTAAGCTTTCAACTAAATTGAATAATGTCTTTCGTTGAATTTCTCGTACGTTGCAAAATACGTTGTCATAATTTATTTGAACATCCGACCACTTTCTTGTCGAAACGATTTTCTCTTATAGAGTTAACACATGTGAAACGCAGTTAAATTTTTCAAAATACCTTAACGATTCGTTTGCACTAATTGTGTCTTAATATAATCTGTTGGTAAGTTATTCAATTCATTTTGGTTATTTCTAAACGTTAGTTTTTGTGAATTTGTTCACAAATATGGTTAACATTTCACGGCCACGCGTATTACAACTATACTTTTGAACTAGTTAGATAACAGTATTATTCAATGAGCTTTCAGTCAATGCTTATTTAATTATAAACACAATTAACTTTGTCATAATGTGAATCATTATATACCAGCTTGCTAAATATTTGCATTCAGTAATATTATAAAACCACCACGTTCTGATAAAATTACTGAATATTTTTTTAAATGCACTTAAAAATTAGTTTTTAGACATCAATTTAAAATTAACTGTAAAGATTATATATTTTTAACACCACGTACAGACATTTTATATTACAACTTCTAACTCCTATTATTCAGACGCGGCCTAAACAACGATCTTAAAGCAACTGTAGTTTATCAGTTCCTGCCTATTTTTGTATAGACCTGAATGCCAGCCAAATTTCAGACACTATTGACCATGAACGTGTCTTGTCTAATTTATAACACTAAAATTTATGTGTGTGTATTTGAGAGTGTTTGCTTGTGCGTGTACATGTGAGTGTGCTTGTGCGTGGGCGTGTGCGGGTGTAGGTGTGGGTGTGGGTGTGGATGTGGGTGTGGATGTGGGTGTGGGTGTGCGTGTGTACGTGAGTGCATTTTGTATTTGTATGCTTATGTTAATTGTGCTCTGAATTTCAGCGAGTAGTGTGTTTGTGTGCATGTGCGTGTGCGGGTGCTGTGGGGGGTGGGTGTTTTGTATTTGTATGCTTATGTGAATTGTGCTCTGAATTTTAGAGAGTAGCTTTACTAGCATTTTCACAAAATGTGTTCTGAGTACTCTGCTCAAAGTTAATATTTTGCGCTTTGTGATTTTTTTCTTGGGGGGCAAAGGCGGCGGTTTATAAAACAAAAACCGACAACTATTTTGAAGTTGAAGAAAAGATTACAACTGCAAGTAGCTACTTACACCTCCGAATGGAGGACAGTCGTTAATAACGTATGTAAGGGTTACAGAAAATATAGCAGTTCATATTGGGTTTTGAGTCTTATGAACTTGTAGTTTTCTAGGTTTATTGTAACATGAATTAATAGTAATAAACAGCAGAGGCATAACATTTTCATAAGAAATACTTAATATTCTAACTCTGCTTCCTTATAATTTACGAACCAGAATTACCACTAGCTTCGTGAGATTCTGCCGGTGTGGATATTTCAAATATGGGCACCAGACCTTTTGGACCAGATCGAAAAGAACAGTATAATGAATATAAACTAATGTACTTATTATAAGGAGTGATATTTGCACAAATAAGAAACAACGCGTTGGTCATCAAATCTTCAATTAACATTCCCAATCACAAATATGAAGGACTAATAAACAATAAGGTATTACAATAGTTGACCTTAACCTAGTTGTTTTCTCAGGTACCTAATTACGATGGGACAGCCGGATATTCAATAACTCGAATTATTGTTGACCATCTCAATTCTTGCAAACATAATCAATCGCTGTATCTAGTTATAACACATAATGATAGGTAACCTCAAACATTTAGTCAAAATAATCAGCTTAAAATATATTTGTAACGTAATGCAAATAATTTAAATCTGAATTAATAGAAATTATTCATAGGACCAATTAAAACACATTAATTTAAATTAAATTGCATTGAGGAATGCTTTCAACAATCTACTAAAGAATTGATTCTATTAATTTTAAAATATTACAAATAAGATAACTGAATACAATTCTATACAAACCAAAACGTAAGTATGCTATTTATACCTTACTAAAACAATTTAGAGATCGAATAGATAAAACCCAATTTCGATTGCATTGAATCAAATAAATGGGTAGATTTAAATTAATGACTTGTGAATGATGCAAACGACCAGTAGATCTAAGTTTTGATAGACAAATTTAAATCAGATAAAAAGTACCTTTATGTGATGGATAACAAATAAGGCCAGGTGAACTGCTGTAGTTATGCTGCCACAATTATATTATAAATGAAAATTTGAAATCATTCACAATTAGTATAAGATACGCCCTCCATTTTATTAAATCTAAAAAATCAACATTAATTAGATCTATCTAGAGACTAATCAAGGCCCAGTAGAACATGGTTGCTTTCTAGTTATTAAAATAAGTCCTTATTAATCGTAACAAATACCAAACACAATATTTACAATATTATCTTAATAAAAGGTAAAGAATACATTTTAGTTTAATGCTATGGATTTTACATCAAACAATCCAGAATAATAAATCAAATTCTTTACTCACAAGGCAACATCTTTCTTTCTCAGGCATAAAAACAAGAAGAAACCTATTTGATTACAACGAACATAATCTTCCAAGATGAACCTCTAAGTTGGAATTTCTGACATAAGAACATCGTTGTCGAGTTTCATTTGAAAAAGCAATATTGATAACCAAATAAATGAAATACTAAATTGAATGTTCGCTATTAAACTAAATAAACTCAAAGGAATTGAATTATTAGTAAATAAACAATCACATGTAACACCGTTTGCTGCATGTCAAAAGGGCTGTTGGTTCTGTTAGTTTTAAGTGATTCTTCGTAGACAATGAATGTGCTTATTAAAAGTACTTTTTGTTTCAAATTTGTGTAATTGAATAAATTTTAAAAAATGTCAGTAGTTTCCTTCATTTGTAATAAATCTTTAGCTAAAAGTGAAATTGTTGTCATTGAACCCGGAATAAAAATTTTAATAGACTCTAATGTTGAAAGAAATGGCGAGAACGGTCAATACTTAAAACACAAAATATCTGTAACTATCCTTAGTTCCATAATGAGTACATTTGTACCCAACGAGTTCAAGAAGAAGCTAGCACGTCTATGAGTCTAACTTGTTTTAAAGAACTTTGCTTATAATAATGAAGAAAGTGAAAAGAAGATATCGCTAGATGTTCGGCGGGTAATATATCGGGTTGCAACATTATTTAAAGATTAGATTCTTCGGGTAGCTCAGAAATATTTAGATGATGTAGGAACTTTTTGAAATTATGATATCTCGTGAACGATTACTTGAATAAAAAAAGTATGCGATCAGTTTTTATAGAAAATAGTGTCATATAGCCTTCAAATTTAGCAATAACTTTTTACAATAAAACTTATTATATAAGAGATATTTGCGAAGCATTTATTTCGTTTCACCTTTGACCTTGATTTTTGAGATTTCATTTAGAAGAATTATTTGAAGATCTGTACCAATATAAAAGTAGCCCCGATTAACATAAAGACCGCGATCATAAAAACTGATACAGTTTCGCGCGTTTTTATGTTATAATTAAGTTTAGAGAAACATTAATAGTTAAACTAATTTATTATATACATATAAATGTTTTTAAAGTCACTAGCTTGTCTAATTAACAGATAAACTACAAATATTGTATTTGTATAAAATAATGCCATTTTACATGTTACATATTAGTGCACCACCTTTAAATATTATTACGCAATATCTCGCCAGTTCAACTAAAACAAATTATCGTGAAGCCAAAGAAAGAAAGAGCAAATAAATCTACATTTGTGGAATAATGACATCGCTTCCTTGAATAGGTATAAATAAAGCCATTCTGGAAAAATTAAAACAGATATTAAGTTGCATTCTCGTGGCGGGGTGCGTATAATAAATCAACCCTTGATTTAAATTACATGATTGAATCCACAGGCCTGGTTTGAACTTAGAAGGTTGTAAAGGTCACCGTCTTGACTAGTTGCGTTCTGTTGCTAAGGGTATGAGCGCCTTCGTTGAAGAATGTTCATGACCCTCTAGTTATACAGTTGCTCGTACCATAGGTAGCTAGAGTGTCTTGAAACCGTTCACCAATTTGAGGGGGTCACCGCGCATTACATCCCTAGTTGCAAGTGCGACTGCGAATATAATCCTGGCGGACACGATTTTTGCGGATGGAGGAGTGCAAACTTTCGTTGCTCGTGCCATAAAAGCTAGAGCCACCAACGCATACGGGCCGTAAGGGAATGTATCAGGAGAACATGTTTCCCTAGGTCATTTGCGAATATTCCGTGTAATAATATAAGAAACGTTAAAACAATCCGATTATTAGACAACTTCTAAAAGCATTCCAACATTTGTTAAAGAACACGAGAAGTGTTAATCAATTTCACTGACAATAAATTTAGTTATGTCATCCGTGCGCAATTCAAATTTATATAACCAAGACTAACTGATCTCCATCGGTAATAACAAAGTAAATTTGTTGACTGAACTTAGCGTTGAATAGTAAAAGATACTTGTCTTTGTTACAAATACAAACGACATTTAAGTAATCATTCCGTTTCATTATTTTCATCTTGTATATATTTATTAAAGAATTAGATGTATAGATTATGCTCGTATAATTCTTAAGTTACTTCGTTATTATTCTGTACATATTTGAATCCTGGAAATAATCATTTATTTATTTTATTAAAACATTATATAAATTCTGCAGATCTATTACCTTGTTATTTATAACTTAATTTAGCTAGATCCGAATAATAAATTCATCCGAATCCTGCGGATAAACCCGCCCGTAACGACGATCTATCGCGGTGAGCAAAAATATAAATAATTTTATCGTGCGGCATAAGTAAACAAATTCGTAACCTCACACCAAGTTTAATCTCTATCGGAATTTTAGCCATGCTCATTATTTAGATCGGTGTATTAATTCGCTGACAAGTAATGTAATACATCGAATTATAAGCTTATTTTATAAGGTAACCCTGTATAATATAAAATTATCTAAGATACTATGATCATAAATGTAACAATTGATGATAGTTTGAATTTTACCGCCAACAAATAAAATGCACAAACATAAAATTAAAGTGTTTAAAGTGGTAAATATCGCTACCAAAGCATAAAATGATTACAGTTAATTTTATAATAATAAACAGGGCAATTTCGTCAAGCAACAAATTGGCTACTCGAAATGAATTTGTTGTACTCTAATGTACAATGAATATTCTGATATAGTACATAAAAGAATTTTCAGCAGTGGAAAAAACACTCGTATCAAAGCCTTCTAGAATGTTCCCTACTTACTTTTTACATAATCAGTTTATTTGAAATAAATGACTGTAAATTGCTAACCGTCCTGTTCTATTTAACGAAGTTAAAAATTATTGAAAATAATTCAAATGTAAATAACGACGTTACAGAAAAATTCGTGACGAATAGTAGTTTATTACTATTTCAGGATTATATACTTGAAAACTAAATAGTCTACGTAATTACTATATGCGTAAACAGTAGGTCTCATCTTGATGTAGAATTAATAAAAATTTTTGCATACCTTCTTTACCAAAAATTAATAAATCAACTAACGTCCATAAAACTACCTAACTCCTTAATTCCATTTTTATAATAAGAAATGCAGAGTCACATGTTGCGACAAATAAGAACTCGGCGTGCTTTGAGATTAGGAATCTCTAGACGAAAGCAATTCACCCATAAAATTGGCGGATGAGCGGCAAAAATCAATAACCATCATTAGTACGTACTTAAGAAAAGATAATCTCTAGAAAAAAAGCCTATTGGTTAGAAATTGACAGAACAAAGAATTGTCTAAAGTTTCCTTTTAATACACAAATCCAAAATGTTAACACGCCAGTTGCAAATTAATACTGTACTGGTTCAAACCTTTCAAATAGAGAAGGGCCTTGTAATTTTCAATATCGTTGTAAAAGAATTTTATGAGTACACCCCAAGATAAAAACCGGTCTGATAGATATGAATAAGCTATGTAGGTGATACCAATAAGTGCCAATGAAAAGTTCGTCAATACACGGCAACGATTAAGTTTCAATACATCAGAAGATATGGGAAAAAACAATGAATTTTAGAACGTTACACGCCACATTTCAAAATTTTCTCGCGCGGTCACTTGTTTAATTGAATATGAACAAATTGGAGTTATCAATTTAAAAATAATGTATGCCTTAAATATGTTGAATAAACATATACGAGGACTGTTCCAAACCTTCCTTCATATTTCCCTGCTTGTGTTATTCTGCGTCATCGGGATGGTGGCATCCTTCGAAGTAGTCTCCGATTGATTGAAGAATACGCTGCCGACGGCCTTTCCACTTTTTTAAGCAGTCCTGGAACTTGTTTTTTGGTATAGACTTTAGAGAGTTCATCGTATTAGTTTCGACTGTTTCTTTGTCGTCGAATCGATGTTCTTTGAACGGCATTTTTAATCTTGGAAACAGCCAAAAGCCGCACGGATCTACATAAGGATTATACGGAGGCTGACAGAGTTGTACGACTTCAATGTGAACGTTTTTCTGCTCCCCCGTTACCAATTTCGAAATGAATTTCCCACACATGCGAACCATTCGCAAATTTTCAGTTAACATCTTCCAAACACTAGTTTTCGGTATTCGAAGATAACATTCTAGTTCTCAGGTAGCAAATCGACTGTCTTCGTTGATCGCAAGTCACACACGTTCGATATTAGCCAGTGTTGTCGTTAAAGGCCGCCACGAACGTGGGTTTTATCAACAGATGCGCGGCCATCTTTGAACCGTTTATACCACTCTTTTATTTATGTGTTGTTCATACACTCGTCCCCAAATACCGTCTTTATCATTGCGATGATCTCCGAACAACTCTTTTCGAGTTTTACACAACATTTCATGCAAATTCGTTGGTCCAACCTTTCCGTCTTTTTCTACCATATCAAAATGTGACGAACGTAAAGAACAAGTTGTAAGTAAACTCACGCTGCACGTGAACTAAGGTGTTCAGACGAACACTGCATCATTAAGGGAGTTTGTAAGGCTTTGCCGTTGGTTCTCGTACCCGACAGATGTCGCTACAGTTGTCAGGCGCGAAGATATAAAAGAAGATCGGATAGTTTGGGACAGTTCTCGTATATTTTAGGGAAGAAATAGTTTTTTGATTTTTTATTTTCTGGTTATATGAAAAAGGTAGAAAACTCGATTTTTTTTACATACAAAGTATGATTTTAGTATGGAAAATTGTTATAATTTCGTATAACGCACGGCAGTAAAGTAAGGGTGTTTCAATTTTCGAAACAAAATGATTAATTTTGCAAAATGAAGTCAGCAGACCTTTTTTCATGCCCCATAAGAATATTCTATCATAATTATCTTTTGACAAGTTTTTAATGCCAAAAACATGGTTTTTATGTCAGCCAATTGATTGTTTGTTGTTCTTCATACATATCCAGCAAATAAACAAAAGGTATGAATAAATATTTAAATCCCAAAATATATTTGGTCGACGGGCCTAGAAAGTGTATAAGTAATTAATATTAGATAGCACGAGACACACCTCCCGACCTCCCAGTGGTATAGGCAAAATAGTATGGCTGATATAAAACTTTTATTCACTCCACTTTTAGCATTATGGAGGTGGAAGCGTCATATCAAAACTGATTCCATTTTTCTGTTAATTTGTTGGCGGGAAATATAGCTCATGTTTGGTATGGAATTAATCAAAGGTACCCACCCTGTTATAAAAAACAATTTCTAGGGAAATTTTCATATGTGTATTATATCAATAGATTTAGGGGGCAATTTGAAATATAACTAACACACAGTCATCAATACAACCTCGAGGTTTACAAGCTCAGATACCAATGTATTCATATATGTATGGATCTGGAAGTAATAGGGGGACTGACTAGTTCCAGATTCATACATATATGAATAGATCTACAAGTTTTCTGGATGTGTTAATACAGTATGCCGTTACGTGTGTTGATAATATGAGCAATTGCAAAATTCTACACTATACACGTGAAGCAAAAGGTTGTTAGATTTTACATTAAATTAAAAAATGTTGGGCAAAATTTAATTACTGTTGATAAGTCGGTGATAGTTCCGTTTTAGATAAAAAATTTGAATAATTCACTAAATAATCAAACGTTATATAAATATCATACACGGCTCAAGTACCACTGCGATATACTGCAGATTACGATCGTAAATCACGACCACAGATGCCGACCGCAAAACCCAACCGCAGATGTCGACTGTAGATGCGAACCGCAGATGTCGACCGCAGATCCCGACCGAAGATGTTGACCGCAGATAACGACCGCAGATCACGACCGCAGATCACGACCGCAGATCCCGAGCACAGATCTTTTATTGTGTTGAATTTGTTATTATGTGACTGTCATCCGTCAGAAATATGATTGTACGTATAAATTGTGAATATTTAATGTTGTTCGTACCTATGCAAGACATTTACGTGTGTATATTGTAGTAAGTCCTTAGCTATTTCTAAATAAATGACAAAATTCGAGAAAATATTTTTTATATTATTCAACTTAATAGTACAAATTGTTAAAAATATTAATTATACGATATATTGTTTACCTAATTAGTGATAAATTTACTAAGTATAATCTCATATAAATGATAATAAAACGAGAATATATGTAATTTATGCGCATGCGCAAACGATATATATGCACATTTTGCATCTTCGGCGCGCTTCTTCGGCTGCGATCGTGTGACATCCTATTTAGGTACCACATTTATATAACTACGCCGCTGATTAAAAAGTAGTTCCTATTGAAGTGTTTGGGGGCGTGATTTAAAATTATGCGTATCAAATATCCTAGTTTATATAGTATTCCCGCACGTGACCTACTGTTTCTTTGATACATTGAAACGTTTAACTTGAAATTGAGATTTCTTTACGAAGGGTTGAAAATCACATAGATACATCGGTATCCGAGCTGGCAAACTTCGAGGTCGTATTGATGACTGTGATTTTCCAATTTGTCTGTTAGTTATATTTCAAATTTCCCTCTAAACCTATTGATGTACTTCAGATATGAAAATTTCCCTAGAAATTGTCTTTTATAACAGGCTGGTTACTTTTAATTAATTCCATACCAAACATCCGCCACATTTCTCGCTAATAAACTCATAGAAAAATGGAAATCAATTTTAATATGACGCTTCCCCCTCCATAATGCTAAAAGTGGAGGGAATAAAGGTTTGATATCACCCATGCTATTTTCCCTACTGCACTGGGAAGTGGGGAGGTGGGTCTCGTGCTCTCAAATATTAACTACTTGTATAAATTCTTTAGTTATTCTAAATTTCCTTACTGCTTATTCATATGCAGTTATTAAATAGGGAACCAGGGCAGTTCCAAAATGTGAAGTTTAACAGAGAGCAACATTGAAACGTCTCATTTTTGATAAATGAACACTAAACCAAATTGATAGAGAATTCAATTTTCTACAAGTTGTACGCAGTTGTAACTGTTTTTGTAATATTCGCGAAACGCATTTTAAAAACTCTTTCCATCAATTATTATCAGCCACGACAGGTAAGTTTGAGCATTTTGCTTTCTATTAATGTATATGAAATAAACTGACGATTTCGTATAGTGGCATCGACTACCTAATTATTTCCTTTTCAGCATCTAGTATGACCAGATTATAATAATTAAATCCGTAATAATTGTGAAAATATTGTAAATTACAAAATACAGTTACTCAGATGTATTCTATCTAACTGAAATACGTTGTTGAAGTCTAGATGGAAGGAAAGCTGCATGTTTTCCAGTAGAAAATTTTTAATGAAAATGCTGATTTATTTAGAAAGTTACATTTGCAAATGTGAAAGCTCTTAAAGAACATAGGAATTCGCTCTACGTTTAAAATCAGCACTAGATCCCAACTCAGATAAGGTTATAGTGATCGATTGGATTCAAGAAAATTAGGGACATAAATCTCATAATGCTCAAGATATTTACGAAGAAACTTACTTTAATGTTGTACTTTTATTACGATATAGAAAGGATTCAATTATAATATTTATAATACATTTATGACTTTCCGGCACCAAATCTCTTAATACCCACGTTTCTACTATTTTATCGCACTATATTATATATTTAACTATAAAATCAATTTTAATCCATAAAATATACATAGAAAGCTTCCACTGTGCTACAAAATGAAACTATAACGAACTATGAATGTAATTAAGTCATAAATTTCATTCTTAGAACAAAATGTTGCAATTAATATTTTTTTAAATTTTGATATCCATAGATACACGATAATTAATGTCATATAAAATCAATAAAAACTTATAAAACAGAATAGATAAATTTAGTAATCGAAAACTCGAGTAGAAATTCAAGGCGCATATTCGTTTATTCAACGTATCGCTGTCATCCAATCCGTCAAGTTTATTTGTCATAAGTGAAGTAAAATTACCAATTAAATTATTTAAAGTGTAGTAGAAGACAAATTTCAATTTTATATTAAATTGGATACCTACCTAACTAAATGTAAGTACATACACTAGATAATTATGATTACCTATTAACAAATACAAGTTACCTAAACTATAAAGTTTATCCCGAGATCAGTGAGAGTCCATTATAAGTATTTCTAAATTCTTCCTGGATGCTTAAATTACAAATGTTCTAATACGCTTATTTAAAAATAAAATATTTTCTTTAGATTACTTATTGTTTAGTTTCTAGAAAAAATGAGTTTTTCCATATTCTATAACATTTAGTAATTAAATAAAAAGAACTTTTTGTAGTCTTCCAGTACAGTTTGTTTATTAAGCAAATATAAGCTAAGCAAACTTAATACCTACTTAAAATTGCAAACAAAATCAGTGGCGGTTTCTTTTTTAGGTATATTTACTAATTGGCCTCAAAAGCGATTGACCTTAAAGATAGTTGCATTAGATTTTACTTGAAGTGAGCAATCTGTCCATTTACTAAAATAGAAGTTGTCACTGAGCAATGTAGCCCTTATTCTGCTATATTCAAATGTATACCATTCCTCGTAAGGTTTTATTATTTTTAATTATAACATAACAGATTTAATGTAAATAATAATACTGCTTTTCAGTAGGTATAGATACTTAAATCAATGCTGGGAATTCATCACTAATAAAAGATAAATACAAATACATACATATTCAGCAATTATAAATTATTTACATTAGTTTAAAAGAAGTTTGCAGCTCTAATGTATTATAAGAAGTTTAATGTTAAAGGCAAATGGATATAAATATTTTTTGAATAAGTAAGGGACTTGTTTTAAAAGTTTATAAAATTGTATTAAATTGCGTCATTTGTTTCAGTGCTTATATACGTCACTAAATACAGATGTATGTACGTTGCAAATTAGTTACCTATAAGAAACTTAATAAACAATACAAACAAGGAAAGTTTACAAATAATGGAGTAGCTCTTAAAATTAGCTAACCTTTATTGTGCAGTATTATTACGGTTTACCGATGATCGCTGTTGATGGCGTCACAAAAGCGCGCCCTGGCTTTCTATTCGAGTCGGTGTTGGTATAGCCGAAGAAATAATAACGGAAAAAACTCAAATGTCTAGAAACAATAGAAAAAAACTGAATTTTGACCAGTTATTAGACTACTATAAGAAATACATTTTCTAAAAATGTAGGCCCTTTATTTCTCACCATGTTCTATACTGAACACATTACAAGAAACTGCCTTATTAGACTATTGCCTGGATGTTTCAATTTGGAACTAATTCTTTAAAGCAATTTTATTGTTTGATACGATCATTCGTCATGTAAATTAGTTAAAAACAAAAATCCTATTAAATTCAGCAGTGCGTTTCAGAGATATTACTAAATAAGATCATTTTTCATTATTCCTAATGTATTTCGGAAACGACGCAAAATACGTAAAAGCTTCAAGAGACCGTTTTTGTTAATAATTAAATTTTCTAACAAATATATTTTTAAGAATTTTTTGTATTATCATGAATCTAAGAAATAGATAATAAACTAGTTCGTGCAGATAAAGTAAACCGTTTTTACAATTTCTGCTCTTTCTGTGGCATGAGGTTCAACAACGATGATGAGATCAAAGAGCACGTTACCATTTAGTTAACATTTTTTTTTCACATCCCTTATTTAAAGCATTTAGTCTGTCTGACTATATGGGTGAGCTTGGCCAGCCCTTGGTACATAATGTGTGTACCAAGGTTGCTCAATCTAGCGGA
>JAHWXV010304631.1:0-11634 GCA_024586415.1 Phrixothrix hirtus | reverse complement strand
ATTGGCGTATTTGTTCGAGACAGGCGAGGGATTACGATAAAATCCTTAGGTAAACAAGACGTGTCATTGTAGTCTCCAAAACCTGAGAGTATTACCGTTAAAAATACAGTTATTGTAAGCCGAACCAGCAAATAAACAAAGAACCGCTCGTCTGACCAAACTATATTGATAATTATATCAATAAAAGGGCACGGCTACGCAATAGCGTTGGGCTGTAAAAACAAGGGAAATCATAAACGATTGCGATGCTCGCTTATTGTTTACTTGCGCTATTTATGATTTAAATAGCAAAGTTTAGTCTTAAAAACTAGTTTAGTCTGAAAAACCAATTAAAGCAAGAATGACTTTTAGAAAAAGAAGGTTTTTCTGTCGTAGATACTCATGAAAAGCTTTTAAAAGCATATGATGATTCAACAACTCATGTCAGCAATGTACATAGAAAGTTATACATCTTATGAGAGGGATATCTTGGATAACTCATTTTCACGATGATAGACCACTTTTGTAGCGGAGGAAATAGAATTGCACATGGATGTAATAATTTGTGAAGATCGACTTGTGCCGGTTCAAGAATTGTTAGTTCTTTGGGATGCCAATAATATGTCGAGGAAAAGGTAACATATACCCTTAGATGCTTTAAGGTGTGTGCTGAAGGGCTTCCACAACAGTTAACCAAAGAACTCAAGAAAAAAATAATATAAATTTAGTTTGAATACTTAGGCATTGTTCAGGTACAAGAATAATCTAATTTTTAACAATTCGCTAACTGCAAATCAACCATCAATATTCACACATGATTTATAAATTAAAATCAAATTGAAGGAATAGCATCATACACTGTAACCACGCTAAAGAAATTTAAAGTGCACACTTCTTCTAAAAAAGCTTGTGCTAATTGTGTTTTAAGAGCTTAGTCTCGCCTTATTGTATTTCTTAAATCAGCGATCACAATAAAAGTTTCGCTGTACATAACGACACTAAGGTGATGGGTTTAGTACCCTAAAAGTAAGAATGGGCTTTGAAATAAGAATTCTTTGTCTTCGTATGCACATTCTTTTTCATCTCCAAATTGTTCTAAACCTTAAGAATAACCTTATTTGCCACTTGGAATTGAAGGTGTGCTAACCATTAAGATTTTACCCAAGTGACTCTAATTAAACGATAATGAACCATTTAACAGAATGTTTATTAACAACAAAAACTTAACGTTATATACAATTCTCTAACCTAGATGCGATTGTTTCGCTTCGTGCGGTCTTTCAACATGTTTACAAATGAATTTCTTACCTACTTTTAATTTATATGTTTGAAATAATTCAAAGTTCAAATTTAGCTTAAATTAATGCCAGAAATTTTCTCTCTTTTAATTCCTAATTGTTATTACCTTACTTCTCTACATTACGCAGATTTTCAGTGATTTCGTAATAACTTATTATAGTTTCAATTAATGTTTCGCTGATCTTGTGAGGCGGAAAATTGCTTAACCTTATTACTTATGACTAAATACATTGTTCTGTACTTATTGTAGCATAGTTATCTTTTATGCAGCAATTTGACCTACATTATTTTCTGTTTGAAATTCTTTTAAATAATCTCAATTTCTTAATTTCTAATTTTCCTAGTTTACTTAATTATTTTAAAGTATTTCAGACAGTAGGTTTACAAGGCTTCACAATAAGTATTTTTTAATTCACACGACATAAGTTTTATTATCAATAGAAATGCAATTTTTGTAAATTATCAATCAACAAGAGAATTAAAAACTAAAATTTGTATTCTAAGCCCTAGAGGATAATTAAATGATTAGATTTATTTCAACTTATACAAACATAATGTTTTTAAAAAGAAATCACAGTGTCGGATAGATGACCATTAGTCTAATTTACGGCAGGACTTTAGACACCTAATAAATTCTTGCGTAATTCAAGTTGGGATAACGTTCATATACCTTTTGTGAATAAACTTATTGTTTACAATTACTTTAGATAACCCATTCAATGCTTTTATTTAAATTGTTTATAAATTTCGATAAAGTTTAATTTAGTTCACTCGGTTACTCTGTTTTAAACATTGAACGGAAAATAACCTTGTTTAGGTGTATTTTATGTGTTTGTTACCACTCCTGGGGGGTAGTATTGAAATCTTGACTTTGAATTTGGTTCCTTTGTATACCTTTTGATGTTTGAATTGTATCTTGACCAGTTAAAAGCTCAATACTAGCTCAAATTTTAATTAGATTTTAGGTTGACTGGCCATCTGCGAAAGAATTATAATATTCCCTTATAGGTGGTCCTTGCTTCATTGGGAAATGACCATTTAATGAACAGTGAATATAACTTAACATGCACTAGCTTAAAGGTACGCGGAGCATGCACTCACGCGACTTTTGGCACAAGACACGCGAAATTTTCTTTGTGTCGGGCTTAGATCGACGTTGAAGCTTCGCGGCATTTTCTTGCTTGTCGATGGTTTTTGAATGTGAATCAATCGGATTTTGCCTCGCAGCTGGTGCACTTGATCCTTTTCTTGTGGTTAATTGCGGTTTTTTCGAAAACTGCTCGCATATACTGTTTAAATGTTTATGGCTCTTGTTTAATGGGCTTATTGCTGTATAGGTGGCTATACTCTGATTTACAAGAGGTTTACCGTTTTTTACTCTCAACTTTCAAGTTGTGTGTTTGTAGCAGTTTGAAAAAGTTCCTATAGTATGTTTTTATATTACGTAAACCCTTTAGTGTATATATATATATAAAGTTATTTATTTAAAATTAAATTACAATTTTGAAACTATTTAATTATTTTAGAAAGGTTTACTGTAATTATTTTAAATTACATAAGCCTTTCCATATTCATAAAATTAATTACTTATAATTCGATTTTGATTTTGTGAACAAAGTTTTGCTCTCTCTTCTTTTAAGTATATTTTTACAATTATTTTATTTTTATGTTCAGAGACGTTTATCTACAATGTTTATTAAATAGAATATATGCAAACGTTACTTTGACCTTTTTTCTCCATCATCGTAGGTTGGTTGTAGTTGTACTTGATTTTATATTTGCCATTTTATATGGGTATTTAGTTTCTACAGAATGCCATTGGATTATTAACAAATTCACAGTAGTTGTTATGCGAAGATATTTTCCTTTCTAAAATTACTATTAAGCTTTCCAAAAACAAATTTACAAGTGTTTTAAATTTTATGCTAGGACAGATAAGTATTTGATAACTTGGAAGGGTTTTAATTTGTGTTATCTAATATAATATCTAATTAATTCATTGTCATTAATAAATAGCCTGATTTTATTTTAAACTTCTGTTACATTTGTTCAAAGCGTTTATTAGGTAACTATTAAATTAGATAATTTTATGTTCCATGCAATCAAGATTTTGAATTTATAATAAGTAATTCATAAGATTCAAAATTGAAGAATTTATTTTTGGAACTATTAGTTTTAATATAAGAATAAGTTATAGAATTACATGTGACCCATATATTTACTGGTAAGTATTTGCAGGTATTATTTCTATTTCACGTGCCATTTTCCAAGTAATTAAAACATAAGATATCGTATATTAAACTAATAATGTATATATAAATAAAGTGTAACGGAAGTTGTTAACCGACAAGTGGTGAGGGTAACTTAAGCCAAATTAATATTATAGTTTGCATCAGGTGCTAGCTCATCAATGAATAGTGGATTACATAATATTCATTTATTCGGTGAAGGGACCCACCAAAACATAACAATATAATGAAAGACATTAGAGATAAAAGCTTTAAATGTGTACCGATGCATTTAAATGTAGATTAAATTTAAAGGTAAATCACATTCACAATTAGAATAAAGGAAAAGAATAATAGGAAGCAATTTATTGTAATAAAGAGAATATAACCGACGAATATTTTATAAGAAATTGAAAGAAATGCCATTTAGGGTACACTGTCTTAAAACAATAGGAGAATTCAAATCTATTTAATACAAACCAATTAAATTTCATAGTAATGGGATCCCTTCGAAATCAAAATTGAAATATAAGTACGCTTCTTGCAACGCGACCTGAAAAAGGGTAAGAACAATTAACAACGCCACACAAAAGACAATAAGCTCTGAAATACACTGAAAATTAGTGGCATCGGAATTGGATGATAAATTAATGTATAATAGTGCTATCATAAAAATTAGTCAAATTAATAGCTAGTGTGAATTTGTGTGTTTGTAATAACATCTCACTGAAAAATAGTTATTACTATCAGAATAGTGTATTTCCAATCTTTTAGAAAAACGAAATAAATAAATACAAATGGATTTTGACAATTTATTAACAACATATTTATATCTTTAAATTAGAAGCAGTTATGGTTTATCTTTTATATTAATTTACAATTTGGAATTTAATTAGTCTCGTTTTCTATAACCATTAAGTAAACTGGATTAACTTAAAAATCTTGATATTATAAGAAATGCGTAGTTATGGAAAAATAATTTAAAATGTAAATATCAGTTGATATAGTAGTGTAAATAAAATGACGACATTTTACAAAACGGTTTTTACTAAATAATTGCATCATTATAGGGTTATAATTTTTTAATTTTTACTAAATTTTTGTAAGGAAAACTACATTTTCATGATAAATAAATATGGCTATCGTATATCATTTATAAACATGACTGAGGACTCGGTTAAGCTCTAAAAACACTAAAAATGTATAAGCTGTACAATTTTATAGAATGAAGATGTTGAAAGTCACGACGAGAGTACTGTAACACAAGGATTGCGAAATGCATCAAAAATTCTAAAGATTTTTAAATATAATGAAAGTTCAGAGTTTCAGCATTTCGTTTTTCAAGAAACAAGAGTAGTGGAAACAAAAAAGATATATAAATATACGATGCAAATAACTCTTGTTTGTGAAATGTAACTCACGTAAAAGAAATCTTCAATATACTAAATGTACATTCACGTAAATACAAAAAGTATAAAAAAGATTTTGAACGGTATTGAAATAGTACCTTTTCACTAGATTACCTTAGAGGTTGTTGTTTATTACTGAGCCAGAAATTGTGACACGATCATAAAATCACATTTTTCTGTTAATTGCAATACCGTTTCTAATAAAATTAGAATAATTTCTTCGGTAAATTTTGTGTGTAGGTGTTAAAGAACAATACATTCAAATAAGGCATTTGATCGCTGCTAAACTAACTTTACTATAGAATATAATTGATTTTGATGCGTTGCTTTAAGGGATGTTAAAGGAACGTTAAAGTCATAAGTGAAGCAATGTTATCAAATAAAGCTTTTATTGTAACAGTCTTTTATACATGAACGACAGTATGTTTCGAAATGCAACAGTAGACGTTTATAAGTTGTTGCTTATATAGTAAAACATTTCTTCTTAGTATCTGGTAATCTTAAATGTAACTCACAGGTAAACCTAACATGACCAGCAAAATTAAAAAACAAATTTCATACACATCTCTTTCCGAAAATAGCTTAAGGTAAATACTGACATTTTATAATTGTATCTGTAATATTTATAAGTAGAGTGATAAAATGTAAAAAAATCGTTACATACGAATTCGAAATTTACGAGTAGTAATGCATGCTGTCTCCTGTTGAACTCTTTGATTTAATATCAATTATTACGAAAACCCATTTATTACCACGTAAATAATTAAAATTTAAGAAACTAATAGGTAAGGATGCATTGTTTTTAAAGGTCTTGCATACTTCTGTTACGGCTGATACGAAATTATAAAGGTATTTCAATGTTTCGTAATAACACTAATTATTTTCTAATATTGTTCCCAAGCGACTCTAAAACAATTTTCTAGTTTTCCACAGACTTAGGATAAATCGAGCTTCATCACTAGTAGTTTACCTAGTTGAAATATCCCAACCAGTGGCGTACATAAGGGGAGCGGTTGGGGTACATTACTTTGCTTATATTTTAGATATATAGAAATTTATTAGATTTGATCTAAATCCAAAACATATAAATATTGCTATGTAAAAAGGTACACTCTGTTAAGTTTGATATTTTCAACCATTTTCGCGATAAATGCACTCAAAGACAAAAAAGTGTAGGTACGGGTTATTGAAATTGACAAGAATCTATATTACCGTTTCTGCAATATTGTAGCTACTATCCAGAAAAATGAAAATTGTTAATTACAAGAATCTCAAAACTAGAGAGTTTCGGAGGATGCTTACCAAATTTATTTTTCCATATTGGAAGAAAATATGTATTCACTTTAAACTTTATTAATTAGTAATTTTTGTTTATCTGGACAGCAGATACAAATTCTTGAAGTCAATAATCCCGATTTTGATTATTTTCAATGTTCCCTGCCTACACCTTCTTACTTTAGAGTAAAATATCTATTCCATTGGTTGAAACACGTCGAATAGGTAAACTTTTAATAATGAAGCCTGTTTTAACCAAAATGTGTGAAATTAGAAAATATTTAAGAGCCGCTTAGTAGAAATGTTAAAAAATAAACGATTTTATACCGCATATTTGCTACCCTGTAAACGTTTGTAAATTTCTTAACGATCCACTCTGTGTACCGATAGACTTATATTATTACTTAAATTAGGAACAACCAAAGCTAGGGTATTTAACCTATATATGAAATATCCTCAAGTCTTCCCCCCATTTTGGATATGTTGTAGACGACTAGAATATAAGAGATCTATGTCTTTTACATGCGGTAATTCGGCATTAGGGCATAACAAGTACCACTAAATTTGGATCAACTTTAGACCACGTTGATGGTTTTACATGGGTGGAAGTCGCGCCTGAGGAATAGTAAAAGTTGAAAGTGTACCATCGATTATAAAGGATTTGTTTTGAGAAAAAATATATGTTCTAGAAAATGCTAAAATAAAACCGACGTGTTCTGAATTATTTCTGAATAACGGCTGCAAATGAGGTTTTAAACTCACCATATATACTAGGCCTTTAAATCTATTTTAATAAAATTTTTTTATAAGCATCGTTCATTAATGTATATTATGTTCTTAATTGTGATTACAATTTACTTCTTACAATTCCCATATGTGGATAATCACGAAGGGGTAGATCACAACATTAATAAAGTGTGTTAAAATGATGTACAGCGAAAGTGAAACGTACTCAATAAAATATAAAAAGCCTAAATATGATCCCATATATTAATCTCTATCGAGATATGCCCCTAAAGGGAGCGTTTCTTGGGTTGATGTACGCGTATAGATCAAATAAATTGGTTCCGTAGTATAATTTATACAGTTGCTTCGTATTTAATTTAATAATGCAGGCTATGTTTACAAAACTAAATCTTGCACTGTTCATTTCATAGCCAGTGTAGACCACAAACCACAAATACACTTAACTTTAATTGTAAGCAAACTTTTAATCGCTATATTAAAATACGAGTTATGGAACTATTCAAAGCTCATTTCACCATAAGTATACTAATTATAAGGAATGTACCGTATGAAGAAGCAAGTCACTATAACGGAACAACTATCCTAGCATCGTAATAGGGGAAACCTGCCTTAAAATTTTTAAACTGATGTCTTGATACCAATACCTTATTGGTGCATTTTTAGAACTACATATAACAAAAACACTTGCAAGTAACTTTGACTTGAGTTTATAACATCTATATGACTTCATAATACACAATTTTCGGTAGCAAGTAGTTCGAATTATTCAATTTTAGTGAATAAATTATAATAATAAGAACTGACAAAATGAATATTTAAATTTTGTGTGTATCACATAGATAAACACTAATATTGTGCTTATATTGTGGTAAAAACGTAGTATTATCCGTAATGAGCTTTCCGTATTATTTTCGGTCTTTAAACAATAATGGTATGTATCAAAAAACTGTCGAAACGTAACGAGCTTTAACACCATGATCATCGGATCAAGGTAACATTTATGCATCCTGCAATATCGCAATGCATCTTAAATGAATCTTCAAGGCCAGTTCCTACAGGATTGTCGAATAAGTTTTGTTTTTCTTCGGTATATCCACTTTTATACGAGATTAATTTAAAAAGGTTGATATAACATGGAGATTGTAACTGATTAAACACCAGAGAAGTAATTAGATATGGTAGGTTAGATTTGCATTTTGTCATGAGTCTAATAATCATAATCGGGATCGTTTTCCAAATCGTTAAACTATTTTGATATGAATTAATCATCGGCGTAGAAATGGTTCCATACAAAATTTAATGAAAGCTGGAGGTCGATGAACAGTTCGCACACGTGAAAACATCAAACGGCTAAGAATTTCAATCATGAAAAATCCTAAGAGACTGTTAATAGCCAACCCTTGCTCTTGGTATATCAAAAGATAGCTTCCATCAAATCCTTCAAGAGGACCTAAAATTCCATACATATAAATATCAGTCAGCACAACATCTCAACGAGCAAGAAAAGGAAGCAAGATTAACGTTTTGTTTAGATGTTTTAAATTTATATAGGGATTCAGTCCATAATTTGGTTAAGAGCGATGAGGATAATTTTTGCTTAAACGGTATCGTAAACAAACAAAACTTTAAATACTGGTCTGGCCAGAATCTTCCAGAAACCTTCAATAGGCGACTTATTTCTTGATTTGGGAATTTACCATGACCTTCAGCGTCTCCAGATTTAACGGTTCTCAATATCTTTTTCTGAGCATATTTGAAGGCCAAAGTTTTTACCAGACGTCCAAGCACTGTTGAAGAGCTTTACATGTGATGCGAGAGAAAATGGAACTAATAGGTGTGTTTAATGCTGATAAATGTATTGAAGTTCAAGAAGGAACTCTAAAAGACATAATTTTTCAAAGTTATGGATAATTTAGCCAAATATTTTTCTACCAAATTAAATCCCAAAGAATCAGGTGTAATTTCATATAAAGTCTAAAGATTCCTCGATTGTTACGTCAATGCCATTACGTTTGTTCAGTGAGTATAATAATAGTGTTCAATAAATTCCTTCATTTCAATGTTCTCATGGTCTGTGGGAGTGTGAATTAATTGTAGCCCTTGAAATATAGTCAGTTAGTGGTATTAATCTTCATTGCATCTCCAAAAAGGAACATTTTAAGAATCATAATATCAATGTAAATATACACACAACTTAATTCTAAATTAATTACTTGCTTACTCTGAACTTGTGTCCAATACAAAAACTCAAATAAAATGGTTGTAATCTATTAATATCTGCAAGTTTATACTTCGTAAATATGTCAAACTTTTAATGCAATTCTATAATCTATGGAACATTATTTGTACTTACCTAGCAATGTTTCTTACATATTTCTTGGTAGTTGCGTAAATGATTCTACTGTATACTTCAAGAGCTTGTTACGTTATTACTGAGACATTATTATTTTCTAAATTAGGGAACTGTGCCATCCCATTGTCAATTATATCTAAGTCATAACATAAAACACTTCAAATAAAGCAGAGAAATCGCTTCAAGTGCTATTTCATTTATAAGTTTTGCAATACCCACATAATATGCATCTTCAAAGGTTACTTTTTTGGTATTGCGGTTGAGCATTTTTGCTTATAATTAACATTTAGTGTACTTATAGTTTAGGAGTGGATTACTCTGACTATGAAATGAAAAGTACAAGATCTATTTATATAAACATAATCTACATTACGTGAATATTTAAGAGCAGGAAATTTAACCAAACAGATACATCAATATCAAAGATACGCCCATAGAAACTTACAAAAATTCATTCCTCAGCTGAGCTTTAATACCATGTCCTGGGCTTTATGCGCAAACACTCTATCACTAAGCTATCGAGGACGCGGATGCCAGGCGATGAACCAATCCTTATAAAGTGTGTACTAATTTTTGTTGGATGGTTAAACACAGTTGTACTTCAGTCGTAACGGCGAGCACGTGTTTGCTAAGGATTCACATCTATTACTGAAGTGTATGTCAGTACGTATAAATATTAGTACTGTTTATATAAATTGAACAAGGTAAGATAAATTACGTAGTTTATCTTACTTACACCTGATCCATCTATGTATTTAGCAATTACACGCGTAAATGAAGGATATAAAACATCAGATGAATGTTTGCGACTCATTTATCATAACGGGTGTCCCATTTATCTTGAGACAAAATTTGATTATTCTCACCCGTGGCAGGTATTTTTAAAATATTTCTTATCGCGTAAATGCAATCTTCATGTGAAATACAAGACACGTGATTAAATACATATATATGTATTTAATCACGTGTGTTGTACTTCACATGAAGATTGTATTTACGCGATAAGAAATATTTTAAAAATACCTGCCACTGGTGAGAATAATCAAATTTTGTCTCAAGATAAATGGGACACCCAGTATATATACTCCTAATATTTTTAGTTTTCCTAAGTTGTATATTTTTTCCTATCAATTTGTATAGTATATTTCTGATCTACTCTTAAATTCATTCAATACAGAGCCAAATTATAGAATTTCGCTTACGTGAATGCATTATCCCGAGCCAATGCAGACTTGCCATATTCACATATCTATTTATAGAAGTGGTTTGAAATCAAGGTCATTTATATTCCTTTATTCTAAACATAATATGAGTACCTTAAGCTACTGCATTAAAGACAAAAATTCGCTGAAAAGACGCGAGTATTAGAAAATAACCAAAGTTAATTTAGTTCCTATTAGATTTTCAAAAATGAGTGTATATATTCGACAGTATTTATTGAATAAGTTTTATTACCATTCTGGAAAAATTTATTAAATGCAACCTGCGTCAATCTAGCTGCAACGTCCCAGCAGAAGCACAGCGGACCAATTATAATATTTTGTACCGAATTTTTACTAATTTGTACGACCAAAATTAATTTTCTACCACGTTCATTTTATCCCAAATCGATACTTGATATCAAGCTAGCATGAGCACACTATAAAATTGAGAATAAAAACAAAAACAAATTCAGATTTAGAAAGGTATGAATTTGTACTAATTTGTACCACAAAAAATGGTTATGTACCGTGCGCCCTTCATGTCGAAATCAGTGCTCATGCTAGTTTTATTCCAAGCTAGCATGAACAAATTGTAAAATTGAGAACTAAAGCTAAACCAATTACAGATATAGAAACATATGCATTTTTACTATTTTGTACCATTAAGCAAATTTTATCGTTCCCTTCCATATTTGTTAATTCAACCCTTGAACATAAATACTATTAGTAAACGCATTATCTATTCCTTGTAATTTTGCCACCAAAACAATAACTTTCCTTCGAGCAAAATCAAAAAAACCGTTTGCGTTCATTGCTTAATGCAAGGAGCGCTTAAGTATAAAATTTTAGAATTTGAACAAATGGTGTTTACTCGAAAACTACGCTTAAAGTTTTATAACTTTGATGAGTAAAAGCCAACTTCCTAGGAGCAGAATCCAATGAAAATAACATATTAGTTGAAGATTACCTAGTACTGCTTATATGTAAAATTTCAGAATTTTCACCGAAGGCATTTGTTCACAAACTACCTTTAAAGAATTATAACACTGACAAGCAAAAGCCCCTTTCCTACAAGTAAATCAAACGGAACTAATAAATTAGTTGAAGACGAGTTCGTTAACTTAACCCCCCCCCCCCCCCAG
>JAHWXV010304566.1:0-12991 GCA_024586415.1 Phrixothrix hirtus | reverse complement strand
ATATATATATATATATATATATATATATATATATATATATATATGTCTATTTATATGTATATGTTTGTAAATCCAGTAGCTTGTCTAATTAGAATTAGACAAACTACAAATAATGTATTTAGTTGAAATAAATTAAGTAACTGCATACATCAAATAAGATGTTACCATGTTAAATGTTAACATGCTACAAGAAGTAATCGTACATCGTAAGAATGAAATAGTAAACAAGTTACGCTAGTGGAATAAAGACACCGCGTGCTAAATTAGTAGTTTTCGCTTGGAAGTCGTTCAACCTTTCCGCTATCGTCAACGGTGCCTTGTTGCTTGGGCAACGGGTATCGTCGTCGAAGGTTAGTCATGATCTTTCAGTTAAACAGTTGTTTGGGCGATAAGGTAACTGAAACATCCTAAAAATCACCGTCATATATTGTGCGAGGCCCGTCTAAATTTCGTCGCCGCAGTTGAACGTGCGACTCGGTGAAGGAATCTGATAGACCCGCATAAAGAACTTGTAAACGCCATCTTTCGTTGCTCATGCCATAAAAGCTAACATTACGAAGTATACAGACCGCAAAAGGTATATGTGACAGGAATGCATAAAATTCTTTAGGTCGATTTTTAAAAAGTGTTTATGTATCGATGTGAGAAACATTGATGCGAGATCCGTTATTAGACAACTTCTAGGACCATTCTAGAATTTTTTTAATGGCTGTAGAAATTAATTACCGTCGGTTGAAAGGCTTTTTATGAGAAGTGCTAATTAATTAATTTCATTGATACTAATTCAATAGTATCATCCATCTGTTGCTAAAATTAGCACTAGCCGAAACAAACCGATTGCCATCAACAATAATTGAATAGATTCATTATTTGAGCTTTGTGAATTAAAAATTCAATATTTCATTACCTTTGTTGTAGAGGCAAAAGAAGAGCTAAACGATCGTTTCATTTAGTTCACTTTGTAGATATTTATTTTAGTATTAGAGAACGTTTACATAATTGTTTCGAATCTTTCGTTATTATTTTGTATATAACTATTTTGAACCTTTCACAATCACTTTGTACATAATTTTTAATTGTAATTAATCATCCAGGTATTTCTATGTGTAATATATAATTTATGAATGTTTATTACCTTATTATCTATTAACTAATTTAGCTAGGCATGAACATCAAAGTCCCTCTTCAAAAGAGTCCTGTAAAGAAAGAATCTGGCCCCACGATTACTGTCTGGAACAGCAAAATATAAACAATTTTTCCCCGCGACGTAATTAAAGAAAACCGTAACGTCACAACAAATCAAATTCTATATAACTTTCTTCTAACAACAAGTAGGAAAATTAGGAAAATTGGGAAGCTTAAGGCAAACTTAGGTAAGTTACAAGGTGTTTCATAATTATGAAAAGACAGGAGTAATCGTAATTATTTTCGAAAGCATAATGGAGTATTTTATGTCAAAAAATTTATAACCTCAGCTTCTTGTATTTGACAAGAGTCGGAAATAACTGCATGCTTTGGTAAGACTCCTCGCGTTGGATATCAACTCTAGATGTTCAAAACATTGAAGTTCATGAATAAAGTGTGTGTCAAAAACACTTTGTCTCTGATCTAAGAAATTAATGAAATTGTTGTGCTTAGATGTTGGTCACGTGCTATAGGACAAAGAAATTGCACCGCCCAGAAGGGGTTGGAACTTTTTGTTCAAATTTGTTAGAAACCTTTAACTATTGGAAAGTATTAAATGACTAAAATATGCACTGTGCCGAGCCATGTCGATTATTTACGCGTTCAGTAACACATCGTGGTATTGAATCTACATCCCAAGCAATCTGTATTTTATGTCGCAGAGCTTTCAAATTCAAAAGTCGTTAGATAAATTCCTTAGGCTCCTATACATAATGTTCCACACATGTGCAATGCGGGAAAAGATTCGAAGATCTTGGTAGCCAAAGCAAAAAGCTTGACCTTGCTTCTTCAAAGCAGTTCAGCGAAGTCCTTGCAGTGTGACGACGAGTTTGTTTTACTGGAACAGAGGGTTATCCAGCGTTTGAAGGAATGGAAGAACATTAATTTACACTTTTTCCTGCATCCATAGCTGCCCCGAATAAAAACTAAGAATATCTACCGCCATAGACATAGCGTAACCCCACAGTGCGGTTCACACGTCTTTCGATTGAAAATTGAATCTTCATATGGCCATCATGTATTTCCAAACAGAATCTTGATTCATTAATAAAAACGACTTGATACCACTTTATGTTCCACTGACTTCTCTCTTTCTCTCCCTCTCTTCACACTAAACGTTGTTACCGGTGAAAAGCCGTGAGAGGAAGCACTAGATGTGGTTGGTATTAGCTCAAAGCAGTATATCGAATTCGGCGCTAAACGAATACTTACTGGGAGTCCAGCTTTTTGAAACCATTCGTCAGCAATAGACCTAGTTATTGAAAAACGGTCTCTAACAGCTGACACTCTTCTTATTCTTCTTCAAGCTCCGGCGGCCCTTCGACGATGATCTTGACCTTCTTCAAACCACACTCGGCAAACTTTAATTTTTGTAACATGATTTTGTTTAAGCGGTTTGGAATTTCTCTGAATCTTGGAAAACCGCTTTCACTCGAATCAATAATTCGACAATTTTCGAAGTCGCTCACTAGTTTTACTCTAGATAATGTAACAAAATCAGAACACATTAAATTAAGCTGTCGGACAAAAATCGAATACGGATGCATTGAATCAAAAACCGTTTTCGCTCAAATTGATAATTACACAATTTTAGAAATTGCTCGCTAGGCTACAATTTGCACAACGCGACGTGTTACCTCAGGAATTGTAGCAAAATTCGAGCACGTTAAATTAAACAAGCAGATAAAAAATCGAATAGGAATTCATGAAGAACGATGCAATGCCACTTAAAAATTACCGAGTTAAAAAGCAGAAGAAACGTCGTTTAGATCATGTCTGCTATTAAACCTTTCCAAATTTTAATCGTTTAATAACTTTCAAATTTGATCAAAAAATTTCAACATCTACTAGGTGGTAAAATTTCCGTCACATGGTATGACTGGTATCAATAGCTAGTTATATATACAAATAGGAAACATGCATCTTTGCTATAGCTCCTGAAATATCTATCTAGATTTGCGAATTGAAAACTCTAGTCTTTCTTGAAAAATGTAAATAAATACAAACATACAGAACAAAGAAACTAGGTTAGCCTTCAATCTATCGGAAAAAATATTAGCGCCAGTTACCTTTCGGGTCCATTGAACCCTATTTCTGTTTGTAATATTTTGACGATAGATGTGACTGTTTATTCAATAATAATTCAATTCCGTTGATTTTATTTAGTTTAATAACAAAATAGTTGGTTATCGTATATTTTAGAAAAGTGACAACACAAATTCTAACTTATAGGTTGTGTAGGAATGATATATTCGTTGCAATCGAATATGCTTCATCAAGCTGCTTTGTGGAAAAAGAATTTAATTTATTATTCTAAATTTGTTTTATGTAAAATCTATTGCTAATAGCTAATATTGCAAATTTTGTGTTTGGTATTTATTACAGTTGATAAATATTGATTGTAGTAATGGAAATTTTTCGTTTAACAAAGCATCTATATTTTACTGGGCTATGGTCGGTTTCGAAACCGATCTAAGGAATATTTATGCTTTTAGATTCAATAAGATGGAGTAGTTGTGCATATACTAATTGTGTGTTAGTTCAAATTGTCCATTAAAATAATTATGATAGAAACGGCAAGGAATTTCACCTGGCACTGTTCGTTATCTAAGAATGTAGGAGTGCATTGACTTTGACCAAATATTGACGATAAGGTTTACCATTCCAACCAACTCAGAAGCACGCAATAGGGTGGGGGGGGGATACAAGTGATGTGGCGGTGGAACTTCTACTTCTCCCGAGAGGCATTGTAGTTCTTTCTTGAGTTGAAGGATTACCGTAAAGAAGAGAAAAGTTCGACAAAGTAGGGCGCCAGACATTTTACAGCATTAATAATGAGGTGCTACACCAGAACGACAAAGTATACAACGTTAAAGTTTTTGGCTAGAATATAATAGTACTCAACGTTTACTCCTAATAAAAATCTGTTTTACCTGAAAGAAATAGAAATGAGATACGACAAAACACTTCAAGGACAAGATCAGATTTACCCAAACAGTGACAGCATTTATTAAACAAGCAAACTATCACTCACATAGACTCATAACAATAATTAAGTGACATAGGTAAATATATAACGGTAATTCATATTCCCTATGGATTTGTTTAACAAGCAAAGAGTTTATTAAAGGTGCTTTTTTACCGGATTAAATCTAAAACATATTTAAATGTAATGGATCAATCTACAATTCTACAATTCTTAAATCCTCTTAAGATAAATTACATTTACGATCAAAGAAAGTTGTTAACAAATTCCTTTTAAAGATAATTCTTTGAGTAAACTTCGTACGTTAAATATCGACACCTAATTCGAGATAGAACAGCGTCCTATTACTCAAATAGTTTAAAGCAAAAAACAAGAAACTTTAACTTCATAAATAACAATTCACGTCAATGTGTTTTACCACACTATCCGATGAATGCGCCTAAGGAAAGTATTAATTAAGTTGAACATAAAATCAAAAGCAGTTAATTTTTTCGAGAAATTCTGATATCATAGTCTAAATTAGATATTAACGGATTTGAAAAAAACAATTAGATAGTGCGTAGATTTCAATGTACGCTAAATTGGTCTATTTTTTAAGACACATTACCAAGACGTCATCAGTGCAAGATATTCAATTACGGACAATATTACTTTACAAATTAATACGGTAGTGAAGTTCTAAAGGTTTCAAAATGTATAACTAATATTTAATTACGCAGATGGCGAAAAACACTAAAATATGTTATAAATTCAATGTACATATGTCTAATATGATATGACCCGCCTAAACGTTTTGACTATGTTTTTCAGTCTGATAACATTGATATAAAAACTATTGTAATACAAATACGGATGTGTATGAACTTAAATTACTCAGCAACAGACATCTGAGAATTATTTAAGTAGCTTTACTATTCGATTCCTACATAAAAAGTATTGATTATTAAATTATTTATTTTATGCCACAGAAATTGCGGCAAGAAACAGAAAATAACTAAGGCATGTTAAACAAAACATTCACCATAGGAAAGTAAGTAATTAACTTTTTATGACATTTTACAGCTACAGGTTCTCGTGCTGTTTTTTTGCTAATCAAGGCATCCAGTAACCATGGCCAGTACCGTAGATCGTTGGTAACTTTAAGCCCACCAGGCTAACTATTAAATAAATTCAGAACAGTAATTAGCAATTATTCTAATCAAGAAATTAATGAAATACGTACTGTTGTACATAAACTACGATGTCAAGCACAAGATATCACGCCAGGGTAAAGTTTTAAAGGAACGCTTCGTTTCGAATTATTCTAGATGAAAACCACATACCGATTTTAAAAACACAAAAAAACATTTTAAGGTAACGTAAAGTTTATTGTATTCCTAACATTTAAAATTCCAACAATAAATTGCATTTAAGTCATTAGGTGTCAGATTGATATACTTCCTAACAAAATAATATAAGAAAACAGATTTCGTAAATGGTCCTAATTATAATACAGAAATTAAATTTCAAATACCCAAAATGTAACGAAAAAGAATTACTAGAAAGGAAATTACATATAAATATCCCGAAAAAGTATTATCGTTTTTTCCAACCTAGAATCCTATGTAAAATGAATACGAGCTTCGTACAAATAATTTTTCTTTGCAATTCTATCACGAACGTAGCTTTACGAAATGTGACTGTGACGGGTTATCATATAAAAGATACTGTTATATCTTGCTTAATTTTGTCTGTCAATCTATGAACTATTAATGGTAGCCTGCATCATTCACAAGGCAAATTAATTTAAATCGACCTATTGTTCTGATAACAATTTAACCGAATCTAAATTGGCCTTTATCTTTTCGATCTCTAAATTATTATTATCAATAACATTTTATATTTTCTTTGGAATTTTGTTCAATCTAAATTCCAACGGTTTAATTATTTTCTTTATAGAATTGAAACAGTAAATTTTGATTTTCATATTAAGTTTTCTTTTTAAACTTGTATTCAGTGATGTTACCATTTATTTAAAGCATTTTAAAATTAATAGAAGTTATTCTTTGGTAAATTGTATATTACCATAAACTCTGAACTACATTGCTAAATGTAATTTAATTTAAAAAGCATTAATTGTTCCTACGAACAATTTTATTTAAACCCAAATTATTCTCATTACGTTACAACTATAATAAGCTTGAAGTTACCTATTATTTTATGTTAACAACTAGATACTGTTACTAATTTTGCTTACAGTAATTGTGCCGCTCGCCAATAATTGGAATTATTAAACTTCTGACTACTGTCCACCATTGTAACCAGGTACTTGGCAAAACAACCAACTTAATGTCAAGTACAATTGTTGTGAAACCACATTGTTTTATTACTTTTTGCTCATCTGTAACAGGGAAGGTTTATTATGATTTGTTAACTAATTTGTACAAATGTTAACCCCTACAAAAAGCTGCGAAGCACCTTGGCTTGTATTCACTATACTATTGTTTTCGATCTGGCTCAAAAGCATAGTGCTCGTAATTATTAAACAAACTAATATGGTTAGCATCACGAAATTTGAAATAGCCACACCTGTGAATTCTCACGAAGCTGGTGGTGATTATGTTTCTAAATTATAAGGAAGCCGAGCTACATTCTTTATCTAACTTAGAGTGCCGGGTGTTCAGTTACAAAACAATAGCTAACAAGCCATTAATATCAACAAAATCTAACGTAAGCTAACGTTTAAACTTACAATAACTAGTAAGAGGCGGAATAAGAGGCTCGTCCAGAAAGTAAAGAACGTTTTACTATAACTAAGAAAAAACAAAAGATATCATAACAAAACTTTATTTACAACATCACAGCGTCTTAATCTATTTTTCGCTGTAATCGCCGTAGCTGTCAAAGCACTTGTTGTATCGTGTAACCAGTTTTTCGATACTGATGTTGTATTCTTCAACCGCGAAAGATCCAAGTGATGATGTTCCTGCTTCTTTGAGGTCTTCGTCATTGTCAAACTGTTTTCTACCTAAGAAATCCTTTAATTTCAGAAATAAATAGAAATCACTTGGTGCCAGGTCAGGGCTATAAGGAGGATGCCCGAAGATTTGCTAGCTAAGTCTTTGAAGTTCTTCCTGTGCTTGTGCACTGGTGTGAGGTCGAGCATTGTCGTGGATCAAAACCATCTTTCACGACAACATTCCGCGCCTTTTGTTTTGAATGGCGCGCCAAAGGCGTTTCAGACTTTCAATGTTGGCCGCTGAGTTTATTATTTCACCTCATGGCACTTCACATTTGGCAAAACTTTCTATTGGATTAGCCATTTTGAATGATCACAAAATACATATGAACGATCCTTGTAATTATAAAGATAGATACTAGCATTGGTTATTAAATATTTGATAAATACGTATACTATTTTAGTATTTAGAAGTTAATGGGGTTTGTTACATATAATTACAGGGTATTCGCCGTAAAAGCTGATTTTATTTCTCTATGTTACATCTTTGCTTTATCTTTGAAGGTTCATTGCTGACTAATACTTCGGTTTCTTTATACTATTTACGAACTTTGCACTTTGTCAATTCTTTGTCCAATTTAATGATGAAGTCCCTACTTGTTATGCAAACTGCCTTTGTATCGGATTATAAATACGTCCATAAAATATTTGTGGTAATAACACCGATTTCTACCACATTGTAAAATAGGTATAGTTTCTTGCCGTCTTGTTTATATTATTACCTTCGCCGTTTCTTTTTGTTATGATCCAATATAATCCTGGGTTTCTTGTTTTGACCATAATCGATCTTTTTGTTGCGACGAATGTAAAAGGCGTGGCGGCAGTCTCCCGTTTCGTGGCGCAATTTGACACAACATCTGTAAATTCAAACATTGTAGGAAATACTTGATGATCCTTTGGATTTGCAGATAAATTTTCCAGTTCTGCTCTAATTCTTTTTTGCTCCAACTAGAGTAGGTTTTTGTTAACAAGTATTTACCAAGGAGATGTGAAAAATTATCTGTAGTAATACTCCGTTTTGATTTTGATTTTTTTGCATAAATTACTTCACAAGATTTTCTCCTTGACGTTTTTCTCCTTCATTGCTCTATTTTGGATTATAAATATCGAATTTCTAGGCTTGTATTGGTATGCTATCGCAAGTGGTGGTACCGTCAATGTTTAGAAGACATACTTCCGAAAGGAACATCTTCCTCTAAATATTACACGTTATTCGTCAAATTATCATGCACCAATTTTGCACAAACGCATCGTGTAAATTCGTGTTCCATCACTCAAAACACTGTCTTATCGGTTTCTAAGTCTTTACTCCAAAGTTGTGTAATACTTTTAATATAATATTTGTAGATTCCGATTAGTATAAAAACACCTAAGCGTTTCTTTCATTTCTTGAATGTTTATAGATTTCCATCTATTTTCATAAATGTTCCGTCCTCCTCGATTTGTCTATTTTATAATCATGTTAAGAAGAAATTTTCTGAAGAAAAAAGTGTAACTTAATGATGTAATTGCTGTCTTCCTTGTCGGAGAGCATTTGGATTCTTCTACCAAAGAATTTGCTAATTTTTAGAAATATCAAACCCTTTCTCAGCTGTGTTGCATAATGGCTGTCATCGCATACACAGTTATTATATCCTTGTTAATCAGAATTTTCTGGGCCATTTGGATTGGTTTCAGTTGCTTCAACTTTATCTCCAGATGATAAATTCTCATTATAGTATTCAGCATCATTCATCTCTAGCATGATTAGTGCTAACTCCTCTGGTCTGAAGAGTGTTCTGGTTTTGATTACTGGTTTTTCCCGTATAAGTATCAAAAGTTTGCCAGCGCAAAACAAGGAGTAATGTAAGAATCTATATTTAGTTGTTTCATTCTGCAAGTATATATTGTATACTAATGAGATCAATCAACAACCAAATTGGCACAGGGACTTCTTCAGATACAGTCTTCAAACCAAGAAGACTAATTGACTTTTAAAAGCAAGTCCTAAAAAGCTTGTAGAACTTAAGGAAGTCCCTAGCTTTACTGACACATGTAAATACAACCATGGTCCCCGATTTTATACTTCCCCAGAAAAATGTGCATTTTTATGTATACGTTCCGTTATAGGTAACGGGGGACTGATTTTTAAATTCGAAAATATATCAAATAAATTATAATATATTAACAACAACATAAGTACCTTTTACATAAACAGTGATTTTAAACCAAAAACGTAAAACAATCCGAACTTTGAGAAAAGCACAATCAAAGATAATATCGGGTCCAATGCATTCGTCTGGTAGACAGGATTAATATAAGACAATGACTTTACACACAAATTAAACAACCCGAAACTAACTTAAACACTTTGTAATTGACTATATTTGAAAATTAAAAATCTGTAGTAGACAATGTCACAGTTTAATATGAAATTAGAGCATGCGGCAAACATAGGACAAGTGTATCAAGCCTGGTATGCGCCCAAACAAGTAGGTGTAGACCTATCGAGAGTTACAGGCTTCACTGGTTTCGAGACACCCCGTACACTAGATGATATGTATTCTTACTTGTAAATAGAAACCAGCAGTTCCGCAAGAATTGACGGGCACTGGAGCTAAATATGCTGAAAGGAAACACCTTTGAAAGAAAAGGCACCCTTTGGCGACTTTATGAACGGAGAGTCAGATCTGTTGACTTGCTCTGTATATAGACAAGTAGTATAATATGTTAAAATTGATAGCACTCAGGCTGAAGGCCCAAGACAAAGTATTAGTAGAAATCTGGGAATACTAAAGAGCATGTAAGCGCGTCTAAAAATATCAAGACCTTTTTCATAATTTGGAGAACATCCTGTATATAGAAAAACATTAATATAATTAAACAGGTAAAATACCCATATTCCGCCAATACTAAAATTTACAAATAAGTTTATCTTTATTATTATAAATTCTATTTTTAAAAGTAGCTTTTGAAAATCCCTGATTTTCAAATGTAAACAGTACCTAACTGCAACGATTGACAAACGCAGGTTCGTTTCTAAAAATATCTGGCAACCAAGAACATATCCCTCCCGGTTCCCCTAGAATTCGAAGGTTAAAGAGAGCTTGCTTCCAGTATTGAGATTAGAGTACCGTACATGTACGCTTAGCATTAAGTGTAGTGGCCGTTCCAGAATAATAGCTGCGAATTAGTTACCCGTTTGTTTGTGTTCATTATGGTTCAAAAACCGGAAAGGGTTTACGATCGTAGACACTTCTGCTAATCTATTAACAAGGGTCAAGAAATTCGTATCCTGTCCAACCAGCTCAAAAAGGAGTAGTTGAACGTCGGGACAAGTATTTTCAATACAATAAATTCCTGGAACCTGGTCGTGAACACTTGCCACTATCACAGATACCGAAGTAATATTAAAACTACCTATTAATTCATTGGGGAAGTTACTCACATCAAGCGAGATTTGAACATGTCACCTCAATGTTTTTGAGCCTTGATTATTTAAACTGAACTTAATGACAGAAGTATGGTTAGGCCCACCTTAAGTTACGAAAAGGGGTCAATAATTTATTCTTGCTAGTTTATTAATTAAGATTACGATATTTAAGCATTTAGTCTTTGTTTGAGGATCCCTATATATTTCAATTACTTAATTTAGGATACGTTGTTCTTTTACTAAAGTTAAATTATTCATGAACCTTAGTGGAAAAGACATGTAAATATTTTTTATGTGAATATCATTGTTTATCTAAACCGATTCAGTATCTTCTTATTTTAAATACCTTTAGTTTTAGGAACATAATATAACATTATATTTTCTTACAGGAATGTAAAAGATTTAAATAGTTAGGTACGCGCACAAATTATAAGTATTTGAAATAATACTCATGATACATCTTCTCCAGTGGCGTGTACGAAACCAAGTACATAGTAAGTCTCCTGATTATCACCATTCCATTCATGATTGGAGTTCATCGTCCTTATCAGAAGTCTCCAGCGGTTTATGACCTACCTTAAGTCCCAGCCGATAAGGTGGCGCCCAAAAATATTATGACTTTGCCCAAACTTTGACTTATAAAACCCGTTATGAAATTCCAGTTCAATTCCTACCAATACCACGTTAAAATCCCCTAAACCCCCAAAACGGCATTAACCTCTACCACCTGAGGCCTAAGATACGGTTTACCCCGTTATAAGCTTTAAGATAACTCACTCTGTATATGTGTATCGTTATTTTAAGGTACTTAATATTTCAAAGCCCGACTATGGATTGACTAATGGGGTTGGCACGACTAGTTTTCTGATGAATTTCCATGCATATTTAAGGTTAATAAACTGTGACTAGGTAATATGAAATAATTTTTAATCCTACACAAATATAAGAGCTAATAGTGTTTAACACCTGTATAATTAAAAGAAAAATGCAAGTAAACTGATAATACAATTACACTCATTTGTGTAAACCTATATCAAATATAAAACAATAAATAATTAGGCAGCGGATCGATATTGAACGGATAACCACACTCTAGAACATAGCAAAGAAGGTGAACGAAGTTCTTCTGGATGGACCCTATTCTGCGGTATTTAATATCGGTGCACCCACTCTAAGTGGCACATAAGTGATACAGTTATGGACACCAAGTTCCTTTGAGCTCAAAAATCGGACTTTGTCCTATAGCTAATCACAATATGTACTTAAAGATTCAATTTATTTACAAGCATGAAATTGGCAAAGGCATGTTTAATTCCTTAGTAAATAATTGATCTTAAGTAGAATCTATGGAATAAACATGAAACTGTTGTTACATGCCTTTTGGCCAGATTGCGTGGTTGATATGTGCTAACCAAAAGTAGCGCCATTAACAAGTGTAAAAGAAATTTTGTTCGACTGGCTTTTTTGTTAGTTAGGGGTCGAAGGTCTGACATCAAGGTAGTCGTCGTAGCAAACTGCTCTGCTCCATATATTTGGTAGTATGTAAGAAAGAACAGGGCGCCACGTCGTCTGTTTACCTGTAAAATTGTGTTAAATAGCGTTATACTGGTGAAACGGTTCGTTAGATATTCAGGACGACGAGAAGAATATACAGCTAAACTGCTAGGCGTGTTTAATATATGAACAAATGTAGACAGGTAGTAACTGATGGTTACTTGTGATAGAGCACTCATTATATGTTGAACACTGAGTATATCAAAGTAGAACTTAATATTGTAAACACTAAATGTTTATTTAGGACGCTTAGAGTTAAGAATTTCGTTACGGAAAGAGAACTGTATGTAAAACACTCGTATGTATGTCTGAAAGAAATAAATTAAATAAATTGTAACGAAAGAAATGATGATTAAAATTTAATTAAAGTAAAATGGTTTATTTCGCATATAAAAATGAATAAAGTATTAATTGTGTATAAGCGTAAAATAATTTAGAAGTATGTTTTAAAATACGCAAGATACGTAGTTGTTTGACAAAAGAATGAAAGACGTAGATTATAAATTACATTGGTAAGTAAAGCAATGCATTAAAAATAACAACGTTATCATCGCAACGATTAATAGTTAAATGTATTTGTTTATGTACAAAAATACTAAAATGAGAAATGACCTAAATTCAGGTTAATTACTTGTGACTATTTAAATTTAACTTATATTGCGTTTGGATGAGCTCACCTAAGCGTAATTTTTATATTAATAAAATAACTAGATAAAAAGTTCGTTGACTACAACAAATTGACCTTTACAATAACTGTATTGTAACGAAACTAGTTAATTGTTTTTAAAATGTTTATTTATATTCACTAAAATTATAATTATTTATATACACTTAATTATTTAAATATTTATTTCAC